>NDGN011549702.1:3285-24983 GCA_002564285.1 Tympanoctomys barrerae | reverse complement strand
GCTTTAAGTGACACTTACTGTCCTGTCCTTGGCTCTGAGGTACAAAAGAAATACATAGAGCCGCAGCTTGATTTCCACTTGATCGTGTTAGCAAATCCTTTAAAAATAAGCCAAAGACTACTAAAGAAGATAGAGTTATGATAGCAACGTTATTGAGAAAAAGGTAGAGGAATATCCTCCTGAAGGTAAAATGAAAGAAAAAATGGGAATTCGAAAGGGGACAATGAGGGTTAGATCTGAATATTTATGGGCCCTGTTATTCATGAGGCAGGAACTAAAATGGGACATGTAAGAGTGAAGAGAGTCTGACTGAAAAGAAAAATAGGCAGTGGAAAGGAGAAGGAACGCATTACTATAAATAATGTCACTTATATTTTTAAAATCACACTTATATATAACTCAAGGAAAGAAAATGCTTCAATAAAATAATAACAACTTGAGAACAGGTGGAAGAGTGGAGGCTTGTCTGAGTCCTTTGGTTGATTTCTGTACAAATGAAGTACATTCTTGACTGAATGGTACCTGCTGTGAGATCCTGGAAACACAGCTGTCCTGAGCCCGAAGGCCCACTCACGTGAGACCTGCTTCCACTTCCCACACGCTGATGAAGGCCTTCCGTGTCCGGGCCTCGGGGGCGTCTGGCCCAGCTGCACGCCATCCCATTTTCACCTGAAATGATCTCGTCACAGACCTACATGCATGAGGCTTCTGCCCTGAACGCCCAGGATCCTCTTCCACATAACTGTGCTTTAGAAGGGTGGGTGCTTCAGGGCTAGTGGGGCATTCTTATAAGTCAGCATCAGAAAGCGCACCCTTTTCTTCCCAATGCACACTAGCTCTTGAACCCCAAGGGCACTGATGGCCATGCCAGGGCAGACGGGCATTCTTTTCTCAAGTAAATATTTTCAGAGCACCTACGTCACGGCAGGTGCTGAACCACAGACCAGGGGTAGAACTGTGAAGAAGGCTCCACCATGCCTGGCTTCCCAAGGATTACATCCTGGCAAGGGGCCCAGGACAAAAACAAAGTGATCAGAAAATATGGAAAGAGCTGGGTAGTGAGATCCTGTATGAAATGCATGAAAAAGAGATATAAGAAAATATGGAAAGCAATTGCCTAGGTAGAGTAAGTTACAGGAGAAACAAATCAGCCACTTACAAATGAGTAACAGGACATGGGCCAGGAGTTGAGGTGAGGCTGTCAGGGGCCAGATTCCCAGGAGATATCATGGGTAAACTGAGGCACATAGGCTGAGAGTACTGCCAGGGAGAGGAAGCAGTGCAGAGTCACGGGAGCCAAGTGTCCTGCCTGGGGCGCCATGGAGAGTGGGAGGAGGCAAATTTGGTAAGCAAGGTAATCAAGGGTCTGATCATAAAGACCTTTAGATTTAGGCTGGACAGCAGACGGGACTTTATTCTAAGAGTAAAGAAAAGCCATTGGATAGTACCAAAGGGCACACATGACAGCTGATTTGCATTTTAAGACGGTCAGGCTGGCTGCTTTGTGCAAAGTGGACCCCAGAGAGAGAGGACAGGAAGCAGGGAGTGGCTTCTCCAGCGGGAGGTGGCACTTGCTCACAAACTTCTTCCTGCTGCCAGGACACAGACCTAGGGGCAGGCTGGCCGGGACCCACACATGCACAGCAACACACCACGACGACGCTGGCAAGCAGCCCAACGCTTCCACACCTGTTTCCTCGTCTAGATAATGGCGATCACAGTTCCTTGTTAGGAAAGTCGTGATGACACACATTCACTCATGACAATCACCCACTGCGTGACAGCTGGGCTCCACATTACTGTTATGAACAATTTGGGAGGCTGATGGAGAAAGCCCCATATCCTGATCTGTGGACCAAATGTTTCTGCCATGGGGCAACCCCGAGTCACGTGCTTCCTCTGCACCCCGTCACCAGTGGCTGTAACAGACGCCTCCAGGTAGTGTGAATTGTACCTGCAGTCAGCACACAGGACTGGATTTAGTCCCTAGCAGCATTGCAAGGCAGTGATGGCACTAAGATGTCATGTCCAGTTTATAGATGAGGGAGTTGTAGCCTCCTGAGACAAGACAACTTGCCCAAGGTCACCTGATAGTGATGGAGCCAGAATTCCATCCAGGTCTACTGGACTCCAAATCCGATGTTCGTTTCACCGTGGAGGTTATCAGGGACTAACCACCCGTGCCCCAGTGCATCACGAAGCTTGGGATCCTACAGGGCCTGTGTCTCAAAGCACAGGTTCCTGTGGACAGAAAGCCCCCTGGTGACGTGGGGAAGAGAGGAGCCTGCCCATCCCAGGCCTCGTAAAGAAGGCTCGTTCCATCTGGTATTCTATAAAGCATAGTGTGCCAGGTACAGGCTGGAAATGAGGCTGTGCCCACTGCTGAGCACCAAATGTTATAGAGCTCATTAACCACAGCGACTTGGGAAAGAACCCATTAAAGAGACCAAATTCAGCATGAAGGAAAAGTAAATGATAATGTTGCTGCTTATTACTGTTATTTCCATTAATATTAATATTAATACTATTATTTAGCTTTATTATTACTCTGATATATCATTATTATTGCTGTCTCCTCGCATCTTCTCCATAAATCTATCACCAAGTGTTTTAGAGGTTTAATAGTGTTATAGTTATGTAATTAAACAAATAGAAATAATAGTTGCAGAATTGCAGAGTTACATAATTATTGCTCTGCAGTGGAAACAATAAATAAAACCTGCATGCCTCTATAGCAGTTACATCATAAACAATGGAAACGTTGAAGGCTAACATGGAAGAGTTATGTAATGGTTATATAATTAAATAATAAATTATCCCAGAACTACAGGGGCATGCGCTAAATAAAGCAGCTTACAGGATGGAAGAGAAAGGGAAACCATTAAGCAATACACAAAAACGATTACTTGTGGGGAGAACGCACAAAGCAGTGCGGGCCCTAGATGAGGGCCTCGACCCGGGCTCCTCAGCTTCCCATTCTGGTTTCAGATACAGATTTGGATGTTATCACCCAGAATACAGAGCGAGTCGTCTGGGGCTATAAATCACTCAGATAATGAACCCTCTTCATGGGACCACTTATCACCTGAGACATACATTCAATCTCTGCATTTCAAATTATCTCACAATTTAGCTGTAATCCTAAGTATTACATACTGACTCTTGCACTACCCGCATCGATTCAGCGGCTAAAGGGTGCACACAGAATGAGACTCTTGCCAGAGCTTGAGGATAATACTATTTTTAAAATTATTGAATCAGTCAGTAACCCAATAGTTGTGTTATTCCAATATTAACATACCCAAATATTTGAAAAGACTAAAACATTTAGTGTTAAATCAAACACACAGATGACTGGCTGATTTGTTAATATTTCGCTATCTCCGTGTCTTGCAGACGGGCCGCCGAGACAGTCTCGGAAAGTGTGCTGATGGAGGTCTGGGCTCAGGGACGCCTTCATCTACCTGCAGACATTAAGTGGATATCTGCGCTGAAGACGGAGCTCAGACAAAGATGCCAGCACGCAGCACTGAGAGCACCTGCCTCCCCCGGGCCGCAGAGCAGAGCCCTTTGTTGGGATGAATAGCGCAGTGAGATGTTCCTGGGATGCCAGCAGCCTGCAGTCTGAATAAGCACATGGCACCACTCAGCAGTGACAATGGGGAGGCAGAAGGCTCCTGTCCAGAGCCAGCAGGGAACAGAGCCACAGTCGGCCGGTGTCTCTGTGACTCACATTTGAAGGGAGCTCTCGCTTCTCCATCAGGCTGTTCTGAGAGCAGCCAGGCTGGGCCATTATCATAATGGGGTCACCTGGGAGGCTAGGACTAGACAGGGGAGCAGTCTATTGGGGAGAACTAATTGACTCCTGTCTCGTTATTTGGCTCAGCTTGACAGGCAAACCTAATGATTGCAAAAGAAGAAGCCCACGCCAAGGCAGGGCCACGAGGCCACTGCACCTGCTGAGCCCCATAAGCTTGGGTTGTAATTTTCCAACATGCAGCTCTGACATGCCCCTGGCCTACGGGGAGACTGTGCTGCCATCTGTGCATGTCCTCTACCACTACAGTGATGAAGGACACTGAGAATTCAGACCCCTTGGCATCCTTTCATGCCTGTCCCCAGTAGCTCACCCTTCAGTCCAGAGAGGAAGATCATTTCTATCTTTCCCCAGAGGAAGGTGGAGGTAACCAAGGAAATTAAGAGTCCTCGGAGGACAGGAACCTACTGAAGGGGGCTTTCCTTGCCATCAGCAGATTGAGCCCCAGAAGAACATAAGCAAAGGACACCCTGCTCCTCAGATACCATGGAGGCCACTCCTGGAGGCCAGTGGTCCAGCAGAACTACCTGGGCTTTGAAAACCAGAAAACATGGTGGACTATATTAGTCAGCAGTCCTGAAGGGGAGACTCCATGACCAATGTGCTGCTGGCACTGCTAGGTTCTGTCTTCTTGGCTTGAGAACAGCTGCTTTCTTAATGTCTTCAAGTAGTAAAAAGAGTTGTTTCAATTCTGCTTTTTATAGGTCCACCAAGCCCACAATAAAGAGTCCACAGTCATGACTCTGACCTTACTCACCCCTCCCCAAGAATCCATCTCCAAAGCCCATCATGCTGAGAGTTGGGCTTTCTGTTTGGTTTTTTCCCCTATGCTGTACACCGGATACTCAGTCTCTAACATCAGATGACTCATGTGAGTCTTGGTTACTCCCTGCCAGATTCCAGTAACAAAACCTCTTGCCTCCAGTGGCTATGACAATTGATCCTGTAGAAAGCCTCACCATTCACGCGGCCCAAAGTACAGGAGGTCTTCTCTCTTGCCTCCTTCTGCTAGGTCATTGTCTCAGTTACTCTTCTCTCATTGCTGGGACAAATACCTGACACTCAAAATTAGGAAAAGAAAGCTTTATTTAGCTCACAGTTACCGGAGGTTTCAGCCCATACTGAGCTGGCTCCAAGGCAGACTGGCACATGGTAGAGGACAGCAGTTCATGGCGCGGGAGGAGAAGAAGCAACAAGGGCTACAGAGAGCAAGCCTGTCGCCCTTAAATTGCATTCAGGCTACCTGCCCCAGGCTGGTGCGGCACTGAAACCCATAATCCCAGCAGCACTCACACACGTAATCCCAGTGGATCATGAGTTGATCACAAACTCTAGAAGTCCCTGCCCCATGACTGCATGCGGCTTTGAGGGGACAGTTAGACACAAGCCACAACAGTTATGCACTGTCCCATGTGGATAACTACTCTGCTTTTGGGATTGCTCTGTCTAGAAAGTCTGGATGGGTTTTGCCTATTTTCTTTTTTTGTTTTTTCTTTTTTTAAATTTATTTGGGACAGGATCTACAGGGTGTCACTAATAGCTAGGACTCATAGTGAATCAAGTGCTGGGATTATGGGCTCGCACCACCACGCCCAGTCTCCGTTGCAGTCTCAGTGCACCCCAGGGGCGGGGCTGGCACAGCAGGTGGGGGTGGAACCCTTGGTCACTATGCTCTGCCTAAGCAGGCGCTGTAGTCCGCTGAGCTCTCTGGCTGGTCCGCGTTTTTCCTATTTTCTTGAAAACAACAAAAAGCCAGAATTACTGGGAGCAAACAAGGATCTTCTCCTGCGAGTCTGTGATAAAATGTTTACTTTGCCACGGTCCTCGGGGAGATGTGTGAAACCGCAGCATCATCTTCATCCGCTCTACCTCCCCTGTCCTCAGCCCCCTTCTGGGCCACTTCCAAGTCCCTCATGTCCCTGTGCCTTCCCTGGACATGGAATCCCTGGCCCTCCCATCTCAGCCCCGGGGATGCCGCTATTGGAGATCTCTCTAACCCACTACCAGTGTCAAGGCCCTGAAACAGCGCAGTGGGAGCCGCTTTCCCTGACTAACATCTTTGTACTGAGCGGGGGAATCAGAACGGAACAGATGTTTTAAGGACTCCATAAATCCGTGAAGATAAAAAACCACCCACCCAGCACTTTTTAACAATGCGCCATGCTGATGAACCAGCATATCGGAAATACCAAAATAAATATAAAATCCCACTGAAGCTTCAGAATAAATCTTAGCGGGTTTTTTTTTTCATTTTCCTCTTTCCTTATAACATACACCAGACATCATTTTTAATACACAGTGAAGACCCACAATTGGGAACAGAAAGTCTATAAAATTGCAGGCGCTTCCTTCTGAGGTGACCCAGTGATCAACCACCATGTGTGGGAAGCCTTCCCATCGCTTCTGGAGTAACTCGTCCCCCGCCCAAGCTTCTCCCAACACACCCAGTGTTGCCATGTTCTCTCTCATAACTCCTTGCTGAATTCCAATGAGGTTTTCTAATTAGCCTAATTAATTTTCTGCCCAACTTAATAAGACTGTCTCTGGTTCAAAAATAATTGGACTTCCCAGCACCATTTTCCCTCCCTCCATTTCTCAGTGGTGAGTTGTGATCCAGCCTCCTTTAATAATTCAAAATTAGCTTCTGTTTTGCAGATGATGGGTTCATGTTCAGAGAGTTATTTAGTTTTTTCATTAACACTCTCCCATGTCTCTCCCTCTTTTATAAAGAACACCTGAAAAGCTCTAAGAATAAAAGGAAAGTTGGATCCCTTCCTGGAGAGAGAAATCCATTTCAGATCAAAGTTTCCGTGGATTCAAGCTTCCTATCTTATCAGTCTGAGGAAAGTAAATTAACAGTGTAGATAAAGCATATTCTCTTCCACAGGTTTAGTAGCTGTGGAGGGAAGGAGCCCAGTTGCGCCAGCACAGACGTCAGATAAGTATTGAGCACTGTCAGGCAATTAGGCCCTCTGAAAGGACAGCCTGCTTCCTGCACTCTTACACATTTGTTTGGGATGGTGCCACGTGTGTTACGACAGGAAAGTAGAATCACGCTGCACACGAGTGTGTGCTCTTCAAACAAAGAAATCAGTATAAAAGCCACAAAAGGGACAGCTGAAGGAAAGACTGCTAAGCGATTGCAAATGGCCATGTCTCCGTGAGTGTTTCGATAATATCTGCAATCATATCTGCAAACCTTACTGCTTATTGTCGTCTGCTTGCGCTCAGGCACCAGGATGCCAGACAGTCTTAGCCTCCGTAGTGTTGGTTTTGCAGCCCCCGGAATACGCCCCTTGGAACCATGAAGGTGGAATTATTTTCTCAGTCCTTAAAACAGCCTCAAGCAGTTTTTTGAAAGGCTTATAAAATGTCAGCAAAGAGCGCTGGAGTAAGGAGCGCACAGTAAGAGCGTGCGTCGACGTCCTCCTTGTGCGTGAGGCAGCCCAGCTGTGAGTCTGCTCATTACGCTTGCCGTGTGTTAAGGGGAATCTTAAAGGTGAGAAGACTTTCAGAATGGAATCCAGTCAACGGCCGTAAGGACATGGCCCTCATTCTTCTCACTGGGTTACCCTAAGCCAAATTCTCCCCAAACCAAATACCTGGAGAAGCTAAGATCAGAAGAGTCTTCCAAAGGCAATGTGACTGACCGCGTCCAAGAGTCACAGTTGTTGTCTGCAGCCAACTTGGCGTGTTGTGCTGCGAAGTTGCGTGGTCCAGACACTCCGAGTGAGCCGAGCTGGTCAATCCAGCCTCAATTGTCTCCTGCTTAAAAGTTCCTTGTCCCTTCCTTCCCTTCTCTTTTGTTCTCCAGGACTATTTCTGCACAGACAGTATTTGGCACTGAATGTAAAGTACAATCCATTTTTTTTAAGTGTAAAGAAAATTCAATTTCCCAGAAATGATATATGTCTAAATTATAACCCAACATGATTAGATTTAGCAACAAGTAGTTTGGAAAACAATCCGTAAGTCAGATTAAAGGACCAAAATAGAAAGTGGAAAAAAAAATAGACCCAGCTATAGTTAAATAATTAAATGGATCTTATTCTTGGTCACCATTTAGGACATGATGAAGCCAAATAAAGTAATCTATCCTGGGTTTAACACCTTAGGCGTCTCATCTTATTGCTGAAGTGAGGCTGCTTGCTCTCAGCAGAAAACTGCAATGTTCAGTGACCATCTAGGAATTCTTTAAAATATGACCCATTTATAAAATAGTTTTCTCTTTATTAAACATTTTATTTGTTTGGTACAGGGCCTCAATAGGCAGCTTGGACGTGTAGCAACCTTCCTGTCTCAGCCTCCCCAGCACTGAGATTGTAGGTGTGCGCCTCCACGCCTGGTTTCAGTGACCAGCTTGACATGGGGCTGGCTTGACATGTGGTACTGGGGGTTGAACCTGGGGCCTTGCGCGTGACAGGCAGGCACTTGGACCGCTAAGCTGTCTCCCCCCCTCCCCACAGAACAGTTTTCTCAGTGGAAATCTGTGCACAATTTGAATCTAGTAAAATAATTGCCAAATGTTAAGTTCTTTATGCACGTCTCATCCCTAGAGTGTACTTTTCCTAGTGGGATTTAAAATATATTCTCTATATTGTAATATTGGGGTAGATTTCTCTTTACAGCTTGGGTGAAGTTTTACTAATCTTTGCTCCAGTACCTCTGCTCTTCATGAGCTCTTTTGTATGACAGTTGTAAGACTCTGAGCCCTGATTTTAGTGTGAATACCGGGGAATAACACCTTGTTTAAACATGCACTGCAATGACGATAATAACACGCTCTTGCAGATGTAACTTCCTGTTAGGCAGCATCAAGCCCGGGAGGTCAATGGGGCACCTTCTGGTTCTGCTCCATCTCACTCAGCACTGAACATGAGCTTAGCTCAGCCCTAGAAGTGGGTTCAGAAGCAGCAGGTGGAGAGCCGGTACCCATATACTCACCACGTAGGTCAGCTCTGACCACGCACCTGCCTAGATCTGAGCTAGCTCCTTAGCCCTGTGGAGACGCAGTGCAGCAGGCAGAAACCTATGGGGAGAACGACCTGCCTGGGTGCATCTTAGGGAGAACCTGGCTCGTGTGTGCCAGGCTCCAACACAAGACATCTAACGCTGGGATCGAGTTATGAGGCTGTTAAAGGAGTGGAAGATGAGGTGGTGCGAGAGTAACAGCTCAGCCACCATAGTTTAGAACTGCAGGGGGCTGTCCTAGACCTGTGCAGACCCAGCACTACAGAGCCAAAGAAAAGAGTGAAGTTTTCAATGTTAACAATTGGAACCTTTGGGCCCGTGAGCTAGCTCAGTGAACTATGTGCCTGCTTAGGCAAGCACAGGGACTGGGACCAGGGTTCAATCCCTGGCAGCACATGTGCCCTGGGGCACGCTGAGCCTACCATAGAGACCAGGCATGATGGTGCACACCTGAAATCCCAGGATTACATGCCTGTAATCCTCCTGAGGGCAAAAACAGGAGGATCACCACAAGTGTGAGCTTCAGAATGAGACCTTGTACCAAATACATTAAAAATAGTAACAATAATAAAATAAAATTAACGAATGGATCCCTCTGTCAGGAGCTGGAGGCTACCTCCACGGCTATACTAGGTAGAAAAGAGAACAAGGAGATCTTCCTTTCTCTAAGTTTGCCACCCTTTCCCTTAAAGGGAAGAGTGCTTAGAACTCCTTAGAGAGCAAGCTGTGGCTTGGCCAGAGGCAGCCTGTGCTCACTGCAGGCTTTTGCTGTCACTGCAGGCTTCTAGGACACATTTGGTCCCTGGCTTTAAACTGTATCTCTTGCCAAAATATGATGGATCATAAAGTTGCTGGGTCCCCCTTTTAAACACAGTGCCAAGTTCTGCCTCAGTGACCTCCCACAGGGGTCGGGCACAGGGCAGATGGAGAAGCATGTCCTCCTGAGGGCAGAGAACTCGCTGTCCTAAACTTCCCCCGTCGCCCTCAGGCCTCATGGTTACTGTCAGGTAGAGCAAGTCAGAAGAGTGAGCAGTTTTTCCCGATCCCCTGGGCCAGCTTTTGCTTTTCTTCCTGGGATCAAAAAATAACAGATCGCAGCAATCCAAGAAAGCATTTCAGTCAGCTTTCACGGAGTAGCTCGGGCCTTGTCCCTCCTCAGCTGGGCCCCACTTTCCTTGCCTTCAAAAAGGACTGACAGGCAGGACTCAGGACCTTTCAGTCCTGTCTCTGCCGCCCCTGCCCCCTCATTCTCCCCTTCACTGCACAGGTGTGGCCCTTGATGGGGAGGCCTGAGGAGATGACGCACATCCAGACAAGGTGAGGAATGACTGGCCCTCGCCTCCCACGGCCCAGATCCTGAGCGTTGAGACCTGGATCTCCACTGGTCAGCGTAGGGCCCCAGTGTGTGCAGAAGCAGAATCCTCTACACTAGTGATGAGTCCCAGCCCTTCTATCGCTACTCCTCAAATAAAACTTTGAGTTAACGCTCACTATGCTCATTTTTCAGAGATACTAAGTAATATGGCCAAATCCTCAGAGCGAGGAGGCAAATTTGGGATAAGAATCAAGGTCTGATTCACTCCCAGAATCCACATTATTTCCACTATATAGTATTGCTTCCAATTTTCCTTGGGGATGGCATCAAAAATGCAAAAAATGTTCAAAAGAAAATCTTTGCACATCTGTGATAATGCTGGATGCTGGCAGAGTTGCCAGGTTTAGCAAATAAAAATACAGGGTGCCCAGTGAAATTTGAATTTCAGATGTGTGAATATTTTTAATGTGTGTCCCATATATTGTACAAGAAATACTTATCTAAATGCATTTGCTTTTTATCAGAAATTGGAGTCGAGCTGGCCATCTGTCATTTCTCTCATGACCCTAAATACTGTCCACCTGCAGTTTAGTGCCTTGCGTGCCCGAGTTTATTCTGCCGTGACAAACTGAAAATGCTGCCAGGGAAGATGTTAATTGCTCTCACTTCTGCTGCCTTCGGCGGCATTTACCCCGAGGGTCACTTGGGCTCCTTACTTAGGCCTGGAGTGAAGCGCTGTGCGTCTATATGCACATTTAAAGCTGTTGCGTTCAAGAGTGTTTCTTAGTTAACTTCATCAGGTGTAATCTGCACAGCACAGCCGTGAGCGCTCACCAGTGTGGCGAGCGCATGCTCCTGGGGAGGGCCACAGCAGTCCAGACAGAGAACTTGCTTTCTTTTTGCCGCAGAAAAATACCTGTGGCCTTTGTGATCGATTCCCATGATCTCCAGCCCCAAAGAACCACTTTCCTGCCATCTCTATGCCTTTGTTTTGTCTTGCCAGAGTTCCATACTAGTGGACGTGTTGGGCTGCTCCTAGCTTCTTTCACTCATTGCAGCAACTTGAGAGTCCCCCACATGGCGGGTACACTAATAGACCTCTCTTTTATTACTCAGATATATTTCTTAGATTGCCATAATTTGTTGGTCAACTCATTACTGATAAACATAGATTTTTTTCCAAATTTGAATAACATAAATAAAAGTACTATCAATGTATTTGTGCAAATCTTTATATCATAGACATGTGATATATCTATCTTAGAAAAATAACAAGAAATAAAATATTTGGATTGCTGTATGATAGCTGTGTATTTAACTTTATAAGGAAATACCACATAATTTAAAAAGTGGCTCTAGCATTTTAAATGTGTGTGATTTTTCCAGTTTCTCTGCATCTTTGCCAACATTTTTGGCTATAGTTAGTCCTTTAAATTTTAGTTATTATAGGTATACACTATCTTTTTTAAATTTGACAGTATTCATTGTATTCTATAGCATTGTCATCACCTTAGTTTTCAGATTACCAGATATGTGCTTGCAAGTTGAAAAAAAAATTATAAGACATTAAGAAAAGAGAAAAGGGAAAAATGAGAAAGAAATCATGAAAAAGTTAAGGTGGCTTCAGCTTACATGTCTCTGAAGTCAGCTGAGTTTTAAAATACTCAGAAAAATAACATGAAAGCTCGCTTGTTCATTCACTAATTTTTTGAGCATCAAGTACTACATATAGATACAAAGTCTAAAGCAGGAAATTAACAAGTATTTGATGCCTGGAAGTTGTGAAACGTAAGATTTAGTGTGAGAAGGATAGCAATTAAATGCATATCTGTGACTATATACCTACAATTAATAATATCATTAAAGCATCAGTCAATCTCACTTACAGAGAATAACAGATAACACACAGATTAGACTAGCAGGGCGAAGACATGCTTTCACCACAAGAATGTTTGAAATGGAATCCTGAAGGGTGAAAAGGAGCGAGGGAGGCAGAGACGATTGCTGAGTGGGGAAATCCTTCAGAATGAGGAAAACACGTTTGGCTCTCCTGAAATGAAGGAAGCTAGTGCAGCTCCCAAGATGGCAAGCAGGACCAGAGTGACCAGGTTCTCCCAGCCATGGGGCATATTTACGATTTGCTCCTAAGCGGAATGGAAATTTGTGAATATGTGTGGCACAAGCTAATTACAGATCTCCTTCCGGCTCTTGGGGTAACAATTTCCGTGAGGGTGAGACTGAGGTGCCAGGCAGAGGCCGCTGCTCTGGTGTGAAGAGTGGACATGGTAGAGTTCAAGACGACTTTGAAGACACTATCCATGGGGGAGAATAACCACTTAGACGGCATGTGTGGAGGAAAGGGAGAGCAGGGTGTTCCTGGGGTTTCAGAGTGAAGAGTTAGGGTAATACAGGTACTGGAGAAAGAGCAGGCAGCTGAGGAAGATCCAGGACCCCTGTGTTAGTCCCAGCAACTGGTAAAGCAGGCTCATGGCCACGTGTAGGGAAGGAGGTGACAGACTTTCTGCTAGAATAATGCTTTTCCTGACAACAGAAATGCACGGGGACTTGACATTGTGCATTTGACCTAATGTGATGTTTTTGTGGGTTCAGTGTTTGCACTGAAGGGGACTCAGCAATGCCACACAGGGATGCCCAGATTGTATACTGTGCAGCTCGAACAATGGCATATAACATCCCCAGACAAAGATGGGCCACTCTAGGTCCACAGATAAGGGAAAGACATCTCTCTTGAAAACAAATGTAAGATTGGGGTTGGGAAAGACAGAGCTAGAGGGAGATGGGAGTGGATGCTGTACTCGGGCTATCTCTGCACCAAACATCAGCAGGCACATGGTGGTTATCACCCAAGGGCAGAGGGCCTTCGGGAAACAAGAGGACATGTGGTTCATGGTTGGCTCACCTAGGCCTCCATCATGGCCACCAAGAAGCCACTGCTCCACCAGAAGCCCTGCTCCATGCAGGAAACACATGCATGGTCTCTGCCCACAACATGACAGGAAACAGCCCTGTGAATCTTGGAAAAGAATGAAGACAGCTGAGTGGAGAATGGAGCCAAGACCTTGAGAAGTGGGAGATCAGAGTAGGGACCTCAGACGCAGAAGCCGAATGCTTTCAGCTGTAGAGAGAAGGAGTGGTTTCCGGATGACAGCACTAATAGTATAAATTTAATAACTTCCACTCTTCTCCCCCCATTTGCATGCTCAGTCTGAGGCAGACACCAGGCTGAGATCTTTGCAAACTGCACACCACTGGATCAGCACAGCAGACCTGGGAGGTAGAGACAGTTATTATCCCTTTGCAAACTGCCATGGCCAAAATATGATAGCTGTTGCCAGGTCACATCCCTAGGAAGTAGCGAACAGGGTGCCACTCCGGGTCTGTGAAGTCCTCAAGCCCAGGGTGCTAGTTATTTAAAGACTTTCTACATTAAACATATTCAGAAGAAGTTCAGTGAGTTGTAAAATTGTTTCACTTGTTGTGCCTTCTCTAATGCCCACTGCTGTTGTTCTGTCCTGGCCCCCTCAGTTTGTTATTGTGCAAAAGTCATGATTCGATGTCCCAAGGATGTTTTCTCTCAAAAGATGCCCTGTGCTCTTTTTCTCTCAATCTAAGCAAAAGAGGAGGAAGCCTACAGAAAGAGGGACCCCAGAGAAAGGCCAGGTTGAGGTCTGGTGTTGATGACTTTTGCTGCTAGAGATCACTTGGGACTTGTTTCCTAACCCCATAGAGTCCTCAGGGTCCATATGGACCTATGAGCCTAGGGGGGAGAGAGAGGGAGAGGGAGAGAGAGAGAGAGAGAGAGAGAGAGAGAGAGAGAGAGAGAGAGACAAAGAGAGACAGAAAGACAGAGACAGAGAGAGACAGAGACAGAGCGAGAGACAAAGAGAGATACAGAGAGAGACACAGAGAGACACAGAGAGACAGAGAGAAAGGAAGACAGAGAATATGAGAACAAATATGTAAGCTATCTGCTCCCATTTGGCATTGGAGAAGAGGGTCATTCTGAAAAGCACATCAGATTAAATAAGTTAAAAGAACTGCACCCTTTGGGAACATCCTTAGAACAGAGTCTTCTGAACTGATGTACAATTTACTATGAGACTATCTTCTTATAGGAAATGAATGCCATCAAAATAAAAATTGTTTCGTGGTGTAGGAGGTAGAAGATGGGCCAAGGCGAAAGGAGATCAGGTCATGGAAGGCAGGGTTTACAACACCATTGAAGGAGGATGACTACAGCTAGTCTGATCCTAAAAGGCAAAGGTATGTGGATTTTCACATATAAATAGGAAACCTTTAGAATAGTATTAAGTCAGGGCAGCTTCTAAGGCATTAGCTCCACTGCCCCCTGCTGGTAGGAATCTTTCTCTGCTGCGCCTACTACTCTGTCCATGGTACTGATTGCAATATGGCACGGATGTGTTCGGATTTGTGTTCTGTGAGGGGTACACCTGGGACATCTCACAAAGAACCAACCTCAGCACTGTATTGAGTAGAGCCCACTCCAATACGCGGAAAATTCTTGAAAGAGTTTGTTGAGTGATTATGAATAAATAGGCACAAGTCTGAGGCAGAATTGAACGAAGTCGTCCCTGCCACACTTCGGTCCTACATGGCCAGTAACATTGAAGCCTTTTGAAGCCACTCAATAGAGTCTGCTAGGAATTACAGAGCAGGTAAGAGTGTGCAGGGCTGTGGGTGCTGTGGGTTTCCCTGAAGGCGCAGAAGAGAGGCCCATCGCCAGCCACAGCGGCGCTGTGGGGATGTGCTGGCCAAGCCCCGGTGCCGCTATGCCAGAGATGGCTGATAATGTGCGGCTTCCAGGTAGAAACAGGACAAGGTGGCTCTGCATAGAGGACAGAGCGTGAGTGACAGAGGCTTGAAAGATCACATGAGGCTTTTAGAAAATTTCCTTTGCTTTTCTAGAAATTCCAGTGAGAGGCAGAACTGGTTGTCGGCTGATGCTTGAGAAGTCAGATGATACAAAGCCCTCTGCATCCTGATAAAAATGTTTCGAGTTATTTTATTAAGCATGTGGATGAGTTGGCTTGTTTTGCACTTAGAAGTGACACGGCCATTATTTCATCACTCATCACTCTTGGAAGAAAGTGAACAATAATTTCAGAGGTAAGGAGAGAGAAGATGGGGGGGTGGAATCCAGCCACAAGGTTATTGCAGTTAATAGAGATGTGGGAAGGACTTCATAATAATGTCAATCATCTGACTTGGGAGTGAGTGGTCGTGAGAATGGGAGAAAGATTTAGGAGGCACAACCTGAAGGTGCAGGTATTTGTACAGCTGCTGGAAGAAAGGACAGCTGCAGCCAGGAGAACTCAGGTGAAGGACAGATCTGCAGGGAAAGCTCCGAGGAGGTGCTGAGCTCGAGCGCCACTTGGTTACTTCATCAGCATCACACTGAGTGGGTTTTAAGGTACAGGACAGTTAGGACTACTTGAATAATTTTGAACCTTGTTAATTTATAGATTGTAGTACACAAAAGTACATTTCCATCTGTGCCTTGGTTACCCTCCAGCATATCAATATGAAACAGTGAACTGCTCCTAAGGGACATAGCAGCTTCCAAAAATGTTTATAATAATCTGAGAGTATTTGTGTAATGCTTTGTGATATAATAGATGTTTCTCTTTTTTCTTACCACAGCCCTGTAGGTTGTATTTTTTTATCTCAATGTTTAATTTATAAGCTAAGGTAATTTAGTCAGGAGTACTGCAACAAATATGTAGGTAATGAATCAAGATATTAACTCTGAACCTCTTACCCTTTCTTGAAATATCATTGAGTCTATGTTGCAATAATTTGTTGACATCATGGCTATTGGTTATTTTTTCTGATAGTACTCTAGACTTAAAAAGAATAACACTGGGCTGGTGAGATGGCTCAGTGGTCTAAAGCATCTACTTAGAACAAACTTAGCAAAGCACAGGGACTGCGGTTCAATCCCCCAGCACCACATACCAGCCAGCCAGCCAGCCCCGCCCCCTGGTCAGCTGAGCTGCCCCCACACACACACACACAAATAGACAGATAGATAGATAGATAGATAGATAGATAGATAGATAGAATGATTAACACTGTAGTTGAGAGTTTTATAAGAATGTAAAGTATTTGGAACAAAAACCCACCTCCAGAACTGACCCACCATTTATAAAATACTGAGTTTCTTGGAAGAGAAACGTTATTTAAATGCATAGGCTTGTTAGTGTCACTGAATACTCACAATTCCATCCATCTGAGCACAACCTGAAAGGACCAATTGGACAGGAGGTGACATGCAATGTGCCACATGCTTATCTTGATTTGGAAAATTACATCTTGCAGATCAGGAAAGTCCAACTAAGTGCCTGGGCACATGGTGGCAAATGCATCCATAAGCACACATCTTCTTTCTCTTTATAGCCTCCTTTTTCCTGTCTAAAACTTGCACTTCACAGATTTGGCTGTGTCCTGTACCTACACACAAGGCAACACAGCACTCCCCCGGGCAGTGTTTCTTTCTCCCAGGGTTGGAAAACAGCAGAGTGTCCATCACCTTTCAGCATGTGCAAAATGTACCAAATCAGCTCTGTGAATGATGACAGATCCCTGATGCTTGCCTCAAAGAAATAAGTTAAATTTTACCAGCCCCAAAATTCACCTTGTCAGGAAGGGCTGTCTTTTGTTCTCCCACCATACCTACTTATCTTGTTTGTCCAATTTTCCAATGGGGTTGGAGATTATGAAGATTTCCAAAGGGAGGACCAGTGAAATGTACTCTCCGGGGTGATACAGGTGGAGAGAAGTAGCATGTCCCCGGCTTCCTTCACTCTTCCCAGTTCTGCTGTGGGCTGCCCACAAGTCCTAGCATTACAAGTTGCAGTAGAAGGGGAAATGAGAATGTCATACTGAAATTCTTCATCTTGTAAAGTGAGATAAAACTTGGTTCATTGTTGCCACTCTTTAAAGGGATTAACTTCAGTTCTATGGCTTATTTTATTCTCTGTAAGGATACTAGGTTCTCTTGCAGCTAGAGATATTTCCCAACAATTATTGATAATCATATCACATTTGTATAACTTTTAAAACAAAATGAATGCCCCATTTTCCCCTAACCACAACCCTGTGGTTTGTATATTTTCCCTCTATGTTATGGATTACAGATGCGAGTAATCAGATAAAATAAGTTTACTAGGATAACCTGAGTAAGCTAATTAATAAGGGGGGAACCCAAGGCTTGGACCCCACTCCTTTCATTCCATTCTGTGTGCATCACTGACTTTTCATGAGGTCAAGGCAAATGAAGGTAGCTTGGAAGAATATAAACAATATTAAGCCCAGGGGCAAGTTTTGATCACAGGAAAAGAATACTGATTTTGACATTGTGATATTATACAAACATACAATTGCTTTTAAGTTCTTCCTCCTTCCAGTTATTCTACTTCTCCCAACTCATCTCATAGGATAGGTAGGTATTGACATTTCTCCCACTTGAAAGATGAGGAGAATAACAGGCAGAGTCGTTACCCTCAACTGACCAGGCTTTCTGGATGGCACCTCTTAATTTCCTGTGCAGGATGTAGACAGTATGTTCATTTTAAGAATTCTTTTCAGCCTTCCAGGGTGAACACTAGGAAATACAGCCCCGGTAGCACAAGCCATAATCATTGTCACCCAAGGCTATGACTCCACAAAGTAGTTTCCAGTAGCACTATCAATCAGAGGGCAGGCAGCACAAGTCCAGTGGACGCTTCTGCCTTGTGTCAGGGTTAGTTTAAGGAATGACACCCCTTCCTGGACTGCAGAGGTGATGAGCTAACTCATCATCTGTGGACCTGTCTGATCTCTGTCTGAGAGTAAGTTATTGGCCAGCTAAGAGAGTATCGGGTCAGCACACAGTGGTTCAGTGTGGTACTAATATGCTTGTGATGACCCCAATGCGGCATGTCACAGAGGAATATGCAATGTCTAGGATTGGTGCATCCCTGGGCTAAAGGAAAGACTGGTCAGTTCCATGCTGCAGCCCTAAGTCCTGAAGAAGTTGGCCAATCTAAAGTTAGTAGTTTGTCCTTAAATAACTACAGAGCACTCTTTGCCACAATTGTTTCAGAGTTTAGGAACAACACAATCAGAATTTTTTTCTTTCTTTTTAAACATCCCAGTTGTCTACTGCATATCCAATTCTTTAATGATTTTCTCTTTCTTTTTTCACCTTCTCTGACAGGCTTTCAATAGCTCGTTGAGAAAATTTCCTGCAATATTTGAAATTGGGGAACAATTTCCCCCAAGATACTTAGCTTGCTTCTAATGCCAGTCATTTCTTTTATATTATTATTAAAATGAATAGGAAAGAGGTGTTCATTTGCCTATTCTATATTATAAATAATAACCTCTGTATAAATTTTTGATGGAGCAAAAACACACTTTAATAGACTTGCTATATAAAGTCAATTATTTAGTCCCTGTAGATTCCAAATACCAATTTATTTGTATGAAATTTAGTAATACTTGGTACTTCACATATCTAGAGTACTCTACAAATATTAACAAATTAATCCTCTTCATAGCCCCTTAATGTTAGGCGTAATTAACTGTGATTTCCAGATGTAGAAATTAGGAAAGGTTAAGAGATTTCCTTACAGTGAGAGAGAAAGTCAGTGTCTCCAAAGAAAGGAAACTGAAGAAGACCTGGGCCTCAGCTGTGAGCTAATTTTAGAACAACAAGAGCTTCCAGGATAAACATGCATGTAGGCTTCATCTCAGGAGGCAATTAGAGCAGCAGGATGCTAACAGTGAGGTAGTGCGTACCGTGAGGAAAATGCACATAACCTCAGGGTACGACGATCCCAAGTAGAGAAAGGATAGACTAGAGGCTAGAGCACCTTAGGTACTAGGCAATTGTCCTGTACAGTACCTCTGCCCAAGGAACTGGATATTTCTAAATCCCTAGATCATCTCTGTTATGCTGAAAGGGAATACCTATCTTCAGGAAAATAAGAACAACTGTTTCCACTATAAAACATGATCTCTCCAACCTCACTGAATTTTGTCTATTCTTTTTGAACTGTGGAAGGAAAATGCTCAAAGGTGCAGTGGGCCGTAGGTCTACTCAGAGAGAGGTAAGTCTGCTCCCAGGGCTATGCCTTCATTCTGGCCAAATCTTGTGTGGGAGCTGCTGATGGGGCAAGAGATTTTACCTGACTCTGTGAGCCTGAGATCACTTATAGCATGAATTTATTACTCCTGAGGAAGTGTCCCTCTTAGATGAAGTAGTAGAAAGGTTCTGGTGGTTTGATTCATTGTTTTTTATTTTGTTCATAGTTTTATGGAAACTTGACACATCTGGCTTCCTGAATATAGCACATGGAGTATTTAAAGGGACTTCCATAAGCTGAAATTTGTAATACAAACTTTGTATTTGATCCTCTCTTCTATTTTGTATCTGTCCAAAGGAACTTTGAAAATCCTTATCAGATGCTGGGTATGAATACATCTTGACCCTAAATTACTTCTTTTTAGTTTGAAAACAAACACTGATATTTCATATCAGCCTGAAGAATGGCTCTCATGAAGAAGTCGACCAATAAGAAATGCTGGAGGGCTGTGGGGAGAAAGGAGCCCTTCTCCACTGTTGCAGGGAGTGTAGACTGGTGCATCCACTATGGAAATCAGGGTGGAGGTTTCTCAGAAAAATAGGACTGCAGGCCCCATTCAGCCCAGCTATTCCTCTCTTGAGTATTTTCCCAAAAAAAAACCCCAAAAGCAAAAAACAAAAAACCAACATTAATAAGAGCCACTGAAGCTCAAAATTAAGAAAGGGCTAATAATAAGGTGATGGTTTCTTGAGTGTTCGTTATCCTATGCTTAGGACCAGGCCATTGTCATGAAGTCTTGTTGAAACAATAGAAAATGCCTCGGGAGAGAAAAATTAGTAAAGACGACATTTGCCAACTTCCTTCCTAGGACAACTGGACAGCTCGCTGGGGAGAGGCCCAAAATCGTCATACAAACGCACCAGCATCTGGAAACAGTGTGGCCCGTCTCGTGTCAGCCACAAGCTACCCATCCTGGCGTACTCCCCGGCAGAACATCCACACTTACGTGTTTGCTTCATACTGATTTAATTTGAGTACTTATCATTTTTTTTTGCTCTGCAAAATAAAAAGGTATGTCATTTTGATATTCTTATCTTTCACCCAGATTGTATTGTACTTAAATAAATGCTTCTTTTTTTTTCTTTCATACTATTCTCATTAATCCTATTGACATTGATTACTTAATAAGGGATCTTCTTTGTGTTCTGGCCAACTATCTTGTTTACCAGACTTTTCTTATTTTAAGTGGAAGAAAATAACAAGAAAATAAATCACTTGTTCCCCCATATGTTTATGACGGAACTCACCACATTTTTCAGCTAACAAAACTGCCCTTTCATTGAACACTGTCATGGTCAGATTCACAGACTGCAAATTAAGGGGACGCTGATCCAGCTCAAGAAGAAAAAAACATGATTCAGATTTCAGGTACCAAGAGCTCCTCAAATGCTTTTCAGTCGTGCCAGCGCTCGCTTTACAAGAGTGATTTCCAAACCTTTATCACAATATAAATAGTTCGGCGGAAGGATCACAAAACGAACAAACCCGAGCAGAAACAATGTAGCGATGCACTTGCTTTCTGCCCACAGCTTAAATACTTTGGGTTTGCTGGCTGAAGTTACAGTAATTCATGGTTATAGATTCTAATATTTTATGGAACTATTTCATGCATAAATTCTTCAAACTATACATCACTACTCATTCCTTTGCTCTTCTCTTTGAGTTTCTTCGTCATTCTTTGCTTTCAACTTTTGAAATTTGCAATTATACTTGCAATGATATTTTTTACAGAACTATAGTTTAAATACACACACACACACACACACACACACACACACACACACTCACGATATTTCTGGCCAACTATCTTGTTTACCAGACTTCCCTTATTTTAAGTGGAAGAAAATAACAAGAAAATAAATCTTTTGCTCCTTCACATGTTTCCTATGTTTCATGAGAAGTCCCTGAACATGTGAGTGAAGTTGGTTGGTGTGTCAGTGTTTATAATGGCTGCAGTGGGTCAATCAAATGGAGTGCTCTTCCACGGTTCTCTTGCACTTAAAAGGGGCAGCAGCAGCAGAAGGCTCCTGATCCTGCAGACACCCTCCTCCAGGCAACACAGAGCCCAAGCTCACCTCCCACCAGTCTGCTGCCCCCTTACGCCAGCCAGCCCCACCTGGCCTGCTTAGGCCAAGTCCCCTGGACACAGCTGTGGAGACGGGAAGGTGCTGTTTAGCAGGCTCCTTCCAAAAACACCCAGCCTCTTAAAGGTCACAGAAATGATCGAAGAAGATCAGGCTTCCTTTGCGATGACAATGCTCTTCTTGAGCCCACCCTGCACTCAGTTCCAGCTGTCATGTTCAGGTTCAATAAACTATTATTTTAAATACTTTCCACAGCCCACTGACTCAAAATAGGCTGTCTCCAGCTCTATTTTACTGCAGGGGGTAGAGGAGAGAGAGAGAGAGAGAGAGAGAGAGAGAGA
>NDGN011549701.1:11685-29732 GCA_002564285.1 Tympanoctomys barrerae | reverse complement strand
GCTCTAGGGAGGCTGTAAACAGGTGGATCACTATGAGTCTGATCTAGTAGTGAGACCCTGAACTCCCAGAACACCCTTGCCTAAAAATACAAAGAAAAAAAATGAAGAATTACCTAGATATGCTCAGTTCTAATTACGAAGTCAAAGTATCATGACCAAAATAAAGATCTGGAACTTTAAAGTACTCAATTTTTGTTTGGTTTGTTAAATATCAACAGATTCGAAAGTATATTGTCCCCTTTAGTAACTGCTTATTTAATTTCAAGGTATGAAAGGTAGTTAAGCAGAAGGGAAAAAAGAACTACCAACAGGAAAATAATGGAATAACAGAAACAATTTTGTACTTTCATTAGTAATTCTCAAAATGAACATTCCAAATTCCCAATTAAAAACACAGATTGATAACTAGCTTAAATATTGTATTTTTATTAGAAAAGTAGCACATAAATAAAGTATAAAATAAAAGACAGGAGAGAGAGAGACAGACAGAGAGAGAGAGAATCAGTGAAGACTGTATAGCTTAATTGTGTTTTGTATGTTTTTTTGCCTATTAGTCTGATTTTTAAGCTGTGTATTTAAGATTACATTTAATAAGATAAATAAATGTGACATTAGAAAATGAAAAGCTGAGAAGAAGGAAACAGAAAATAATTTAAACAAGGCGTGTATGTAAGCCTATTCCCTGGAGATAGTGTACTCATTATGTCCTGGAAATGAGTACTAATAAAATGAATAAAAAAGAGTTCCTCTACTTAAAAACAAATAAACAAAAGTTATGTTACAGGTATCTTGTATACAAGAAAAATACTTATTTTTTTGTTTGTTTTAGAGGGGGCACCAGGGATTGAACTTAGGCCCTTGCTCTTGCCAAGGAAGTGCTTAGTCCACTGAGCCATCTCCCCAGCCCCTATAAATTCTTGAAAAGTTTATAGACTAAAGATAAAATGATGAAAACAATATTCTATGCAAATAGAGTCTGAACAAAGAAGAATAGCTCCCCAATTTTCAAATAAAATTGACTTTAAGTCAAAGCTGATCAGAGGGCTGGCCAAATACCTCAGCAGATTAAGGCACCTACAAGCAAACACAGGATCCAGGTGTTCAATCCCTGGGCCTGCTGTGCTGGCCCCACTCCCAGCGCGCACTGAGACAGCAATTGAGACTGGTTTTGGTGGCATGGGCCTGTAATCCCAGCTCTTGGGAGGCTGTAAACAGGCAGATCACTAGGTGTCCAATCTACACCCTGTAGACCCTTCCCTAAATTAAAAAAAAAAAAAAACCTGATCAGAAGCAAATGAAGTCAGTACATACTGGCTAAGGAACAATTCAACAGGAAATGATCATAATTACAATACATATATATGAAACACAAAGAAACTCCACTTCATAAAACTTTACTGGACAGAAAAGATTAGACAAAAATTAACACAATAGTAGTGGGAGACCGCAGTATCACACTATCACAAATAGAAAGTCAACAAATAATGAGTAGTTATGTATTGTATGTTGAACTCATGAGGAGAAAATACACTCCTCTCTGGAGCACATGGAAGTTTATTCTAGGTAAACTACATACTAGACAATGAAACTGGACTTAAATAAATATAAAAGGATCAAATTTATTTCATGTACAATACTAGGTTATATTGTAATAAAATTAGAAACCAATGGCAAAGAAACCACACAAACTATTCAAAGAGTAAATAATAAACTCTTCAATAATCATTGAGTCAAAGAACTGAAGAAAAATTTAACCAGTTCTGATAATGAAAAATGGTACCCGTAGAATATATCAGAATCTACAGAATAAAATGAATGCAATCCGAAGGGGGAAATTTAGATAAGCAAATGCCTCCATCAGGAAAGCAGTGAGCTAAAACAAATAACCTAATATAAGACAGGAACAGGTCCTAGTAAGACAAGAACAATGTAGAAAATTACAAAAATCAGAGCAGAAAGTAATGAATTTGAGATTAAAAGTACCACAAATCAATGAATTAAGGAGGTGGTTCTTCAAAAAAGTAAACAAAACAGACAAATCTTTAGCTAATATAACAAAAAAGGTGACAGAGATCAATATTAATGCAATTAAAAAGAAGAAAAGATTACTTCAACACAGACTAAGTCCAGATTATTAGGAAATATGGTATGTACATTTAAAACTAATTTCCCAGTAATTTGGAGAATCCAGAAGAAACTCATAAATTCTTACATACATACTAGCTATCAGAACTGAGCAAGAAGTTGTGAAAAATCCTTCAGAACCCAATACTAAGCAGTGAAATTAAGAGAATAAAAAACCTACCAGACAAGAAAAAAGCCAAGGATCCAGTGGATTCAACACTGAAGACTACAAGAACGTTAGGGGAGATATAATTCCAATATTTCTCAGACTCTTTAATAAAATTGAAAAGACAGGAGGACTGTTCCTGAAGCTAATATTACTTTGATTCCAGAACTAGACAAGAACTCAAGTAAAAGTAAACACCATAGACATAATTCATTCCATAAAAAGAAGAAAGATCAAAAATCACATTACCATCTCTGTAAAAGTCTTTGACAATATCGAAGATCCATTCATGACAGGAAATCCTTTAAAAAATAGAGCGGAAAGGATCTCAATCTGATGGAATTCATTAATGGAAAACTTACTTCTGAAATTATGTATATATTTAGAAAAATAGGTGCCCATTGAAAATAAAATTTAAATGAAATAATGCTTAAAATGTATGAGTTTTCTCTTTTTATTTTATTTTTTATGTATGCGTTTGGTACAGGGTCTTACTATTCAGTTTAGACTTGAAGTGATCTTCCTGTTTTCAGTCTCCCCCATACTGGGATTACAGGACTGTGCTACCATGCCTGGACTGGTTTATCAGATCAGCATGCCCCAGAGGCGGGAATGGCGAGGCTTTCTGGACTGAGGATCAAATCTTGGTCCTGAGCTTTCCAAAGCAGGCTGCTGAGCTATCTCACCAGCCCTAAGGTTTTCTCTTATATGAGGAAAGCAATGTATAAATTAATTAAAGATCAAAAAAGAGGCATAGATGTGGGAAACTAGGAGAATGACCTTCTGCAAATTGAAAGTGGACCAACATTGGTGGCTGGAGGGATTAAAGAGAGGGGAAGGGTCAGGGGTGTAAGTAGAAGTAGGGTGTGTCATGTACATGTGTCACCTCCATGCTGAATACAATCATGTGCACTCCTGAAAATAAAAATTAAAAATTCATTTCCTTATTTAACTACATGCAAGTTTCAACACCTTCCTCATGCACCTGTGTCTTTTTATCTCTATACAGATCAAAATGAACAATCTTTTTTCTACAAAAAGGTAAATAGTAAATAGGCTTTTTGATTTCAACAAGTTTCTGTCACTTATTCTTTGTCACTGTAGTACCAAACACTCAGAGAATATGTAATGAAAAATAGTTTTCCAAAATAATATATAAAAGTGCACAATGAGTCGGATTTACCCTCTAAAACATAATCTGCCAAATTTTAATTCAGAACATAAATATTCTTATACCTTATTTACATGTTTTTAACATTAGCAAGAATATTTCTCCCAGGCTGATATCCATATGCTTCTGGGTGTGCATGTAGTTTTGGAGGTTTCTATGTGGGTCTTAGCCTTTCAAAAGCAAGACCCTTGCTATGTAGGCCTAGGTATAGACAAGAACCAGTAATGTCTAAGTTGTAGTCAGGGTTTGCAAGGGAAAGGTTTTAATACAGTACACATCATTTAAATAATTATTTTGTAACATTCACCCAGAGGCAAATGCAAGAGTGTGCGAGATCGATCCACACACTAAAGACCCAAGGAATGCAGCTGATGGCCTGAATTCTGCAGCAACATGCTGTGCGAGGCTAGCTGAAGACCTAGAACCCATGACAGTGGCCTGCACAAATCCAGCTAAAGGCCTAGGGCCCACTACAATGTCTCATGCAAGTTTGTTGCAAGGGTCTGCACTTGGAAGGCCCAAAGGTCAGCGGTAGAAACTAGAAAATCTTGTCCATTGGGATGAAACGTCTATGTCAGCAGGTTGAAGGATCTGCAGTAAAACCAAGAAGTAACATAGTAAGGAATGGTGCCCCCCAAAGAAAACAACAGCCATCCTCAGCGACAGCGACATTCTCAGCCCCTCTGATGATAACAACCAAGTTCACATCAGAAAAACCAGTGCGACACACTTCTCCAGAAGAATAAGCTGCACATCATCATTGCTCCTCCCAGTTTTCTCCTAGTGCAGCATGGGCTTTTCCTACCAAGCATCTCACTCATTCAGTTCAGCTGGGAATCACAAATTGGCTGTAGTTAATCTACCAAAGTGAGCAATAGAAAATGCTACACGGACTTGAAAACAGATGATACATCTTTCTTTGAGAAAATTATACTTTTGTATCTGCACATCTGTTAAAAATGTGTGTAATTATGTGCAAAAATGCATTCATAATGAAAACTTCCTATGAAATTACAACTATTCTCAAATAATTAAAATATCAAATCTTATAAATTGACACACGAAATTTAAACAAACATGTTTTATTTGCCTTTTTGCACACTCCATATAGCAATTTCTTTGAATTTATTGTGATGTCTTTCAAAACAGTAATCTTATTCATACAGAATTAGTCATTTGATCTTTCCCTGGGTGCTTCTTGTAGTGTTACTTGTTGGAAAGTTATTTTTCTCTGCACATTCTAACAACATGTCATTGTGTAAAAATAAGTTTGAATGCTGCTTTTAGGGGCAACTGTCAAAAAGGCTTTCAGATAAACATACTGAATTAAGGATGTTTAATTAATTTTATGTTTTGTACAAGTATTAGAGGAATTTTTCTAGGTAGCTCATGTGCATCCAGTTCTGCAAATATTTTGGATTCTTCAGAAAGCACATACTACGATAAAACCTGCTGCTTAAAGGTATTGAAGTCAATATGGAGGAAGCCAAGGAGCTCTATTAAAGCTTCAGGACTGAGATGTTTGTCTGAATAGAGTCCATATGAAGGAGGACAGGAGGCAAAAAAGTGGAAAGGAAAAGTATCAACACTTTAGGGTTCAGTGTGGGAAAAAATAGTTTGTGAAGGCAGGAGAAGTTCCTCTTTTCAGATGTGCTAAGTAGAAAATTTCGTGTTGTTTCAGCATCTCAAGGCTCAGCAATCTTGATTCACACAGCACACAAGTGATTCCTGCAAGCTTGGATTCTAAGGGGGCACCCAACACAGGGATAGCTATCAGAGAGCAGCAGCTAAAGCCCTCACTCCCCTCCTTATGCTTAAGTTAGAAATTCAAGAGATGAAGGGGTGTAACCTGCGGAATTCTCCCGATGAGTCCTCTATTGTCCAGAAGTTTACCATACGATGATCATTAAGGGTTCTACGTTAATGGAGAAACTTACAAATCAGCTTTCTGTTGAATTTGAGTGAGCATAAGAAAACACTGGCAAATACAAAGATATGCCAATAAAAACAAAATATTAAGAATAGAAAGAAAAGATTAATTTAAAAGACCACAAAGCCTGAGAAATACGGGAGGAAATGTCAAGTATCTCACAAATCTGATTGATTCTGTGGAAGAGAAGAAAGGTAAAACAATATAAAAAAGTAACTCATTGGTTCAGCAAAAATTTTCACAGGTAAATTTACAGAGCTAAAAACTCAACAAGCCCTAGAAAGATAAAAATAACAAAAATAGGGAAATCCTTTTTCTATGATAATAAGGCCACTAAAAGCCTAAGATAAAGAGAAAATGTTTAGTAGACTAGAGCTAAAGAAAAATGGCATTACCTTTGCACAGGCATAGTGGAAATTGGTACTATAACTACAATTATAGTTGAATTTCATCAGAAGTTATTGAAGCTAGAAGAAATAAAAATGACATAATCAGTGCTCTAAAATTAATAAATATCAAAATAGAATTCCTAAATTTGTTAAAATCATCCATCCAAAAGGAAGAGCAAGAATGCTAATTTTTCTTATTTTATTTTATTTTTTGTAGAACTGAGGATAGAACTCAGGCCCTTGCACTTGCCAGGCAAGCGCTTATTCTACTGAGCTATCTCTCTGACCCTTTTTTTTTTCTTTATGAGAAAGAATTTTGCTATGCAGTTCAGGGTTGCCTTTGACTCAGTTTGTATCCCATGCTGTCCTCAGACTTACAGAGCTCCTACTGCCTCAGCTACCTCAGTGTTGGGATGACAGGTGTTCACCAAGATACCTGGCCAAAAATGCTATATTTTTGTAAAATAAAAATTTAGAAAGTTTAATGCCACTAAACCTGTGTGACGTAAAAGACTATATTCTGTCCAAATAGAATGGGGACATTGATTTCAATTTTAATGTACAAGAAGCTACAACAAAGTAGAGCAATAATGTGCTTATTCATAAGTATCGAAAAATATATACTTTGAAAAATTATCATGTACTGAGTTATAAAATTAGACATACAACAATAAATTTGAAACACATATATTCTCTATATATTGAAAATACATAAACACATAAAAAGAATTGTTAGAGAAGTATGATATATTAACAAAATGAGAAAATCAAAACTCTAAAAGTATGAATTTTCTCCAGATGGATCCATCAATTTAAAAGAACATGAATAAAAATGCAGATTATTTTCTAAAAACACTATCAACATTGAATTAAAATAACATTTTTTTCCAAAGAAAAGCAAAGTTAGACTCACCCCTTTTGGAAAAATATGTCCCTACTTCCAATTAAACAAACTTACTGTGCTCTTTGTTTATATTCTGTGTTTCCTAAGAGATGGATGAAGAAGGAAAGGCAGGGAATTAAAATAGAAAGGATTGAAAGTATAGCAGTATTCCTTTTGCAAAGGGAAGTAAAAGAAGAGTTGGAGGGAGCAGGGAAGAGTGGGAGGAGTAAGGAAGAAAAAGAATCAAGATGCTGTATATGTATACAAACACTCCATTATGAATATCATCATTGTGTCCTGAAAAGTTGTACTCATGAAGAGAAAAAAGTTAGAAAGAATATAAACATAGCTTTAAATTTTAAAATTATAAATTTGAAGTACTTAAGATAGATTTTAATGCCAATGATATGCAAATACTCTCTCTATATATATAGAGAGAGAGAGATAGAAATATATATATATATATATAAATATATATTTCTCCATTGGTGTAGGATGGTATAACTATTATGAAAATCTATATGGAGATTCCTGACAAAGCTAGGATTGGAGATCCCATTCAAGCCATCTAATCCCCTCCTAGAATTTTTAAAAAAGAACTAAAATCATCACACCACAGTGAT
Organism: Tympanoctomys barrerae; assembly: GCA_002564285.1. Lineage (NCBI taxonomy): Eukaryota > Metazoa > Chordata > Mammalia > Rodentia > Octodontidae > Tympanoctomys > Tympanoctomys barrerae. The sequence continues at coordinate 22,446 of NDGN011549701.1, read as the reverse complement.
ATATGTGCACCCATGTTTATAGCAGCACAATTTGTCATAGCCATATCTTGAAAGTAACACAAATGCTCATCAACAGAGGAACAGATTAAAAAATATGGTATTTTTGCACAATAGAGTATTACTCCGCTACAAAATTCGATGCTTTTGTAGATAAATGGATGCAACCAGAGGCTGCATTGGTCAGTGAAATAAATCAGTCTCACATGTGCAAGCATTCTATTGCCTGGCTAGTGGGAAAGCCTGAAAAGTAAACATAGTGTGAAAAGTACAATGGATACTATGAAAGGGAAAGAATTGGTTCATTGGGAAGGAAAGGCTTGGATGAGGACAAGGACAAAAGAGAGAATGGAGAACAATGTATACATGTGTATCTGCAGGATAGTTTGGATGATTGTCCTGCTGATTTCTGTTGATTTTTTGAAAGGAGTAGTTAATGCTTTTTTTTTCCTTTTTCTTATTTTTTTCTTTTTAATTCTTATAATATTTTGTTTTTGCTTTGTTTTGTTTGTAAATCCATTTTGTATGTTTATATCTGGTAACCTAAACAACTAACTTGAAGATGACAATATGAAATACAGCAAACTTTATTGAATACCTATTACTTTGTTGTACCATTTCTAATGCTATTTTTCAAAAATTAATCTTTTAATTTTTTAATTTTCAAAAATTACTCTTAAATTTTTAAAAAATGGAAAGGTATATTTCTTGTTCACAAGATGCCATAAATAATATGAAAATTTATGTCATAAAATTAAGTATATTTGCATGATCATTATGAATCCAAATAGAGGGGTCTAAAGTGAAAACCTAAATTCTGAAGTGCGCCAGTGTCCAAGATTGTTGAGTGCTAACATGATGACAAGTATGGAGATTTCCACATTTGTTGAATTCTTGGAATGAATTGGAATTAAAACATAATTACATAAAACACTTTTTATTTATCACTTCTAAGTTAATAAAAAAAAAAGGAACACAGATATGTTCCACAGCAATATGTTTTTCCCACTTGCCTAGATTTTCCCCATGCCGGCATGACCAGAAAAGTTAAAACATGGGTGACCAAAGGTCCTCATGAGTCCTTACACTAGATCAATCCCTATGTGCATTACTCAGAGTATTTTTATTTTTGCTTAGTCTCTTGTGTACTGTAAAGATACTGCTGAAAATGTCAAAAATCCCTGAAACTATCTACAGATAATAGTAGTGCAAACAAAACAAAAAATTGCATTTACTTATTTCCTTTGCAAAGAATGGTGTTGAAGAAAGTATATAGCAATGTAAGCCTGAGATGCCTTACAGAAACAGTGTTGGTACGAGCAGCAAAACGAACTGAAGAAGCAAAAGAATATCTGCTTAATTCTATTCTGAGAAGGACAACGAAATTTAATAAAACATAGAAAAATACTGCTTAAAGTTAAAAATAAAAAAAACAGGATTACATATTGAACACGTAGCTCCATCAGTGTTGCAATGAAAACATTCCACGTAACAACTCGTTATTTATGATAAAGCAAAATCAAAAAGAATTGAAAAATTAAGAGAATTGTGAATTTTCAACTGATAAATGAATGTAGAAATTTAAGAAGAGACACTACATTATAATTCTTTCTTTATTCTATTTTATTACTTTTGCGGAACTGGGAACTGAACTCAGGCCCTTGCGCTTGCCAGGGAAGTGCTTCTCTGCCCCCACACTATAATTCTAAAGATATATTGTGTTAAACTGCTGAACCAAACTCATTGACAAATTTTTCAAGGTATTGGTTATAACAATGTAATGTTAGAACCAGCCTAAAGTACTGAGTAAAAATCTGCTTGTTTTCCCATTATTGCTGCAGAAAAGCATTGGTTGCAGCTCATGAGATAACTGCCACAGGGATTAAGGGTTCCAGTGGCACAGGCTGTGCAGAGATGTACTAAAGTAGCAGCCATACATTAAGGTTAAACTTACTGTGATGGGCAAAATCTCTTGTTCTCTCCACTTTAAAGGATTAAATACCCTACTGTTATGGTTTCTGTCTAGTTGTTCCCCCAAAGCCTCATGTAATCAGTGGGGCAGGATTCTAGTTTGTGATTGATTCATAATTCAATGTTGGGATAATGAGTGTGAGTCCTACACCTGTCCTGAGGCAGAGAGCCTGCATGCAATAGAAAGAAAGGAGAGAGGTGCTCTTGCTGTTAGTCCAACACCATGAACTCTCTGCCTTGGAGCCAGACAAGTATGGACTGAAACCTCCACTAACTGTGAGATAAATAAACCTTTCCTTCCTTGATTTTGGGTGTTGGGTATTTTGTCCCAGCAATGAGACAAAAATAACTGAAACACCTACCTTTCCATTGTAATGCAAAAAATCATAGATTACATGGGACACCTGTTTTCATTTCTTCATGATTATTTTTGTACTAGTTCTTTGTGGTCACTGTAGGAAATCTGAACTGTAAGATAATTATAGAATCTTGTTATTCTTTGAAAATTTTTCTGCTCATCCACTAGCTGAAATACTTATAAAAAGTTTGTGTCATTTGCTTTCCATTAAATGTGATTCAATTATTTAAGTTTATGACAATTTATCCTTAGATCAAAAAATAGTAACTATAAAAACATGTTTGTACGGTATGTTTGTAGTTATTAACAGAGGAATGAATTTAGAAGAATTTTTAAAGTAGTTTATAATAAATGATGTTACACATTCAGTAGCCAGTGCTTGGAATGCAGTAATAAAAGTACAGATGTAGATGCCTGGCACAACTTCTAGCCTAAAACTATACTTAAAAAATAAAATAGAATATAAATAACTACATTAAATAGAACAGTGTCCAAAAGGAAGTAGCCCATATTATTTGTTATTATTACTTATCCATGAATATATGTAGTCCAGTGATACTACTGGGCAGGCTAGCTTTTCACAGGCATATTTTTCATTATGCAAATATTATGTGCTAGGTTAAGTATTCATGCATTAACAAGCTTAAGAAAATAATTGCTTAATGTTAGCATACACTTTAGAAGCATGAATGGTGGTATACCGTATGGATACCTGAGAAATTAAACACATTTGGAATTTAGTAGTGTAGTATGTACACACTTTGAAAAAAAATTATTTAAAAAAAAGTATTAGAGAAAATTCACTTATGAAAGGACTACTTCTCATAAATGTCTTGCAGGTGTAACTGAGTCTTTTGCAACCCCTGCCTCTTCAATTTATTGAGAAGGAGAAGTAGTTCCCTACTTTGCCCCATCCCTCATTATTCAGCAAAAGCCTATAGTATGTATGTTTCTCTTCTTTTGGGACTTCATCTTTCTTGATTATATCATGTTTATAGGTAATATTTTAATTTTTGCATTCTTACTGATTTTTCTCTCTAGATGTGCTAGCAATCATTGGGAAACATCATGTGTAGTGTCTACTTAGAACTGTGGACTTGCCTGTTTCTCCTTTTAATTTCTTTAACATTTACTGCACACATTTAGCGGATGCTTTAAAATTCATAATTATTTGATGCACTGATATTTTCATCAACATATAAAATCTCTCCTAATAATTTTCTTTGTTCTCAGTCTTATATGTCTGATTAAAATCACACACTCCTATTCTGATTTATTAATATTTACTTTGCACAAGTTTTCTTTCAATACTTCAACTTTTTCACTGGCTAGGTTGCATACTATCTCTGCTAGCTTTGGTTCAACTACAGCCATGGATATTCCTTTGGTGTTTGGCTATAGTCTGTAGACTTAAAAAAATATTTTGTGTCTTTGTAGCATCTCCTTTCTTGGACTTTTAGATAGAGAGAAATGACTTTTGTTACAAAAAATTTCTCATCAATATTGTCTGTTTCTCTTTTTAAAAACAATTCTAAGATACATGAGGCAAAAAGAAAACCAAGACAGGGATGGAGAGATGGCTCACTGGAATAAGTGCTTTCCTGAAAAGCACAAGGGCTGAGTTCAATCCCTGGTTCCACCTCCCAAAAAAAGAAAGGAAGAAAGGGAAAGAAAACCAAGAGAAAAATTTTTGTTGGAATTGAAGTCACCAGTTATGAACATCTCTATCTTTCAAAGTACTCTATAAATGTGCGTATATATCAATTTAAAAAATCTCTATTTGTACATTTCAATGAATAGAAACATGTTCAAAATATATTCCTAGAGAAAATCCATTTCTATATAATTTTATAATACCTTACTGAGCATATCTTACAATAAACACAGTTATCATTGAAGCATTCTCCTGTGTCACAGCTATTTCTGAGCCCAAAGCATAATACTTAGCTTTCAGTACATAATATGTCATGTTTCATGAATGATTTGTTATGGATGTTTTCCTTGATTATTGCAATTATTCTGAATTATTTAGTTCCTGTTACTGTCATATGTTCTTTACTTATAAGTTGTCTATCAACACTAACTTTTTGGAAACTACTGTTAATTTCAAACACATTGTGCTACAGTTCTTGAGATTATTGCTTAATACTTCATTTGAACAATATGCTAATCTACACAGATTTTTATAATTGATATATTTCACTTTATTATCATTATTTTTTTTGGCGCAACTAGGGATTGTACTCTGGCCCTTGCACTTCCCTGGGAAGCGCTTCTTCCACTGAGCCATCTCCCTGGCCCAGTATATTTCATTTAAAAACAATATAAAAATAACCATTTGTTATATTTTAGCTCATGAAATGTTTAATTTGGAATGATGCATAAGCATATATGTCATATAGAAATTACATAACCTGACTTTTGCATTAGAAAAATCCATTTTTAAAGGTTTAGTTTTCTTTTAAACATTACTAACATCCTCTTTCATATTTAAACATCCAAAATGCTTCTCAAGGTAGTTATTTTAGGTGTGTTGAACAGATGTCTGTTTTCCTATCTATTCTGGCATCACTTCTTAACACTATTCCTCAGAAGAATGATGGATAAATACTACCCTTGGCCTAGACTTATAAATAGTAGTCATATGAACTCCTTTCTAGGATAGGCTTTATTGTTTGCTACTATTCATTTGTGTTTCACTTCATCTCTTTTATAGAAATTTGAAAGCTTAATTAACCATTTTCAACTTTGACATTCTAAAAGAACACTGCCCATTGTACACATTGTTCTTTTTCTATCAAAATACCAGGGTAGTGAGTATTTAATATCAGCTGTCATGCAAGGTGAATAAGTGTAACAGTTGCAAGTAATTTTCTTGAATTTATAAAAACAATTTTGCAGAGCTTCCTCTTAGGAAATTAAACGACAACTTAAATGAAAAATTAATTGTAAAATATTTGAAAGCATATATTTATAACTTTTGTAAATTAGTTTTATGTAGTAGAATCAAAATCAACATGGAATAATATATTTATAAGCGTGTCACATAACTGACCTCAAAATATTGAGATTGGGGGTGGGGAGAGAGCTCAATGTTCTAAGTGCCTGTCTGCCAAGCAGAAGGACCTGGGTTCGATCTCTGGTACCATATCCCGTGCTGGCCCCACACGGGGCTGCCAAGCTGGCCAGAAAAACAGCACATGGCGGTGCATGTCTGTAATCCCAGCGCTGGGGAGACTGACACATGAGGATCACTGTGAGTCTGATCTGCATAGTAAGACCCTGTACCAAATAAATACAACTTTAAAAAATATTGTGAGTATACATTAAAGACTGATCATGTAGGTGAACTAATATCCGTCTTCTACTAAGAATACAAGTAACAGGATCATATTACAAGTGAATTGCATTCAGTGCAAAAACTTTTGAAACAAAGATTACATTCACTTATATGTATAATTACATATGTACGTATATCTCCATATTTTCTTTCTCTTGAATTCTAGCAATTTCATCATATATAGGGTGAAATACTTATGAAATCTATATAATATTTATGTATATGTTATATGTATGTATATATATATAATTGTGTGTTTGTGTGTGTGTGTGTGTGTTGCTTAGAACAAATGTGATGCTATCTGCCTGTGTTCCTCACTCAAATGTATCCATTACCATTGCAGAGAAAAAAATCTATTTTACCTGTGTCTCTGTTTCAGTCATTTTGCAATCTTAACCTTCACATCTAGCTCTGTGATGTGTTTTTCAGTACTTTACAATTTACATCTCTATTCACTTAAAACTAAAAAGGATGAACAATTATTAGTACAGTTTAAAAGGTTATTCTGAATATTTTTCTAGATATAAGATTTATAAATTACTATGATTCCTAATGACAATTAAAATTTCATTTGAACTTGGCAGTAATGGAGATAAGAGAAGACTTACAAAATCAATTCAGTTACATAAATATTTAAAATTGTTTATTCCATGTGCAATATGTCTGCGGCTGTAGGAAAATTTTCTTAATATTGCATATTGGAGGTATATTTGTCTATAGTAATATGAAATTCACTATCAACAAAAATGTTTTGAGACATAAGACTTAAATCAACTACCAATTTTAGGAGAAAATTTTATTTTTCTCTTCATTAAATTTAGTTATAGTACTACTTTACTGTAATGTGAAAAGAAAAAGTTTGCCCTTCATATGTGCTTTTGATCTTATGAAAATACAATATCAACCCTGACTCTAGAGAAATAGATTATTTAAATGCCTGAACGTTATTTTATACTGTCTGGCTCTTAAAAATTAAATAGCATTTTATATTTATTTCATGAGTGTATCACTAATGATAAAATTCATTTTGTGCACCAAACCTTTGATATTTAAATGTGATTTTTTTATTTTTTCCAATACCCAAAATATGTTTTGTAAATACTTACCCAAAATGTTATTTTCATTTTCTTAGCAGCAGAAGTTATAAGTTTTTATTTGCCAAATAATATGATATAAAATGTTTTCTCATAGTTCAAAAAACATCATATTATGAGGTTGATATTAATGAAGGACTTAAAAGCCCTTTTTAGTTTTAAACTTTATTTGACTGTTCACTACTGTTAGGTAGATTAATTCTGGTACTAAATGCTGATGGTTCTGTTAAGGCATGGTCAATAAAATGATAATAAAAACACTTCAGGCAACACAAATTGTGAAAATACCTGTTAAAATTGATTATCATAAAAAAAATCTAAAAATAACTATCATATATTATTCCATAAACAGATTCTTACAAAACACATCTAAATCTTCAAAATTAGTTATAATTACAGATTTTTTTAGTTAGCAATGACCTTAGTCTACCTTTATTCAATGCACTTTTGTAGTTACTTTGGACAATATTTGTTAGCATCTTCATTTTATAAAAAGCTGAGAAAAGGAAATACAAAACAACTATCTCAATGTTAAATAATAGCAGTTGGTTTTATTCAAACCTAAATTTGATTTTAAATGTCTTTTTTCGCCATGTTTGTATCTAACCTCTACTTTACTGATGCATGTAATTAAAACTCACATTCCAGAATTTTATATATTTTATTTTTGAAATCGCCAAGTGATATAGGTATAAGTAAATTGAAATTTACTTGATAAATTGAAATGATATAGGAATAAGTAGGATTTCACTTTATAATACCTTTTAAATACTGAGTTATCCAATATTTTATATATTTTAAATGATTCTAAATGTAAAATGACTTTAATATTTTATCAATATATTGACCAAAAACTACTTTTTATTTGGGAAGATGATTAGATAATCTGTCTTTATTTCATAACACAAAAGTTATTTTAGACTGGAGAGATAAAATTTGAGAGAATAATTTTTTTCACTGAGACTTCATCTACAAATACTTCAAGTCAAATTACTAGATATTTGTTGAAATAAACTGTCTAGAATTTTCCTCAGGTGTTTTAAAGGATTTTTTTCCTGTACAATTTCAATTTGCCCGTGCTCCCTACTGAGAAAGTAACTTTCTCAATTGTGTGTGATACCCTCTCTTCATAGAAACAAGCCCCTTGCTGTTCAAGCCCAATCTTTGAACAGTAGGGAAAAATAAGTTAACTGTAATTGATTTGTAGTCATCAGCTAGAGTCTTTCAACCAGAAAAAATCAAGTGAAAATTGCCAGTGGCCTTGAGGATTGCCATACCTGTTTTCCTAGTAACCCCATCAAACCTCAAGTTTATTATCTCTCAAGGATTCACTCTTCCCATTTGAATAGCCCAATTCTCCTGTCAAAGGAGAATTCCATGCTGAGCCATTGGCCAGTAAATTACACAAATGAAAGGCCTTTTCCTTCTTTCTAGATTCAGTGATGTACACTATTAGGCAGGCTTCAAATGTTTCTTAATTTTATCCTTTTTTTTTGATTAATTCAGTAGCCGGAGTAAGATGTAACTAAGTGTCTTACTTACAAGAATATAGAAAATCTGGGGCACTTAGTAAATGTTGTTGAACAAATTTATGATTTCTATGTAATATAGTTTGCTCAACTTATTGCCACCTATATTTTGCATTTATATACAGAATTACAGACAAAAAAGACTGTTAGTTATGTTCTCACAGTTTCAATGCTAGCACTTATATATAGCAAACCATAAAATTAACATAATTTTTGGTAACGAATCATTTAACTCTACAATACAACATCTTGTATCATTGTGTATGAAAGGCAAAGACATAATATATTTTAAGCTTAGTTGGTAATACCACAGTGATTCACACTTTCTTGAAAGAAAGCATTTGCTATAATTTAAATAAAAGTAAAAAGAGCTGTTTCATAATTGGTAAAAAGTAAATTAACTTGTCTTTTTGACTTCTGAATAGCACCTAAGTATGCCCTTTCTTAAACCAAACTGCTTGAGATTCAATAGCAGGCAAGAAAAGAAATGTAAAAAAATAAAGCTTTAAAATAATAATAGACCTTTGTAGAATAACAAAAATATAATTTCCTAACATTTACAAAATTTGAAAATACATATAATAATATTTTTGAAGTATGAGTAATAAGTCAATATATTTATCTAACTGGATTAATAACAATACTCATTTTCCATAATATTTCTCATTTATTTATTTATTTTTTATTTATCCATGTATTTATTTCAATAGCATTGCTTTCCTTAAATCATTTATTAATTGGAAGAGTATAAATGGTAGCCTGATCCTCAATTTGTTAAAAAGTATTCAATGTCTGGACCAATTTCTACACCCCACCGTGATCTAAAACAGAATGGATGGTACACGAAGGATGTTTAGTAAGCTATCAAGAAAGGAAAAGAAAAAGGAGTAATGAATCAAAGTACAAAGAAGAGACAGAAGCTGTCACAGCTCATAGTAGGTTTTATTGCCTCTCAACAAATTATCACAAAGTTTTCGGGTTGAAAGAATATGTTTGCTACTGCACGTTCCTTGAATAAGAATTCTGGGAACTCGCCCACTGATCCCTTTGTTCTGGGTCTCATCAGGTGAGATTCAGCAGGACCACCCCACCACCCAAGCAGACCCTGACTCTTGCTTCACACATATTCTGAGTAACTAAGCAATAAAGAGCATGATGGGAAGTGAACTCTGACAGAAGGAGAGGAATCATAAAAGAGTGACCTTCTAGAGTGTGCTAAAGAGTTTGTAGTTTATTGAGGAGCACTCTTCATGCCAGATAAAACAAGTATTTACAGAAAGTTTCCTGTGGCCTCCTTCATGCACGCTTCCCTCAATGAAGGACAAGAAATTTGTGGGACCAACTGTGGGAAAAAAACTACTTATAACATTAAAACAATTTGTATTATTTTAAATATCTTATTGTTGATGACAACGTAAACTTTCCAAGGAGGCTAATTTCTGTATTTATTTTTACTCATTACTAGTCAATTTCATGATTAAAGATCATTTTTAAAGTGTGCATATATATGTCTTTCAAAGGTAATGATAGAAAAACACTTTAAAATTTTGATTTAAACTTTTCCTAAAAATTTAATTTCATTTGCATCTTTTACAGGTTGTAGAAAACATCAAATGAATATTGTAATAAATGGGTACATAACTATTTCATGGGTATTTCAGTATCTCTGCATGACAGTTTTCTCTTACAATAAATATGTGTGCAATACTGTCACACCTTCAGGTGAATATTTCATGTCAAGGCAATAGTTCATAAATTAAGATTTGGTTGATATTTATAAAACTAAACAAGAGGAAAAATGTAGGAGGCCTTAAAAGTATGAGAAAAACATTACATTTAGTTCTAGACACAAATTTCCTTTTAATGTTGACCACCTTTAAACTTATATGGAAGGAAAACAAATAGGTTTGGATCCCATGATGTGATTCAAAATAGTTTAAATAAGTTAAAATTACTATAGCAAAAATTATTAATTACAGCCTTGCTGAGGACATTGAATAGCTATAAAAATGATAATACTGCTCAGAGAACAAAAAAAAAGGGATGTTAACCACCAAAGCATTTGACATTAAAGAATATAATTCCCAGAGGCAGGAAGATCAGAATATTGACCTAAATGTGGGTAAATTACTGAGTTAATGATACCTTGTCTAAAAACAAACAAAATAAAAATTAAAAGCGGAGAATATAGCTTGGTGCAAAGGCCCCAAGTAGATTCCCAAGTAACCACTCCCCATACACAAACATTGTGACAAAGGAACTATACAAAAACTTCAGATTTAGAACAAAGGAGACTGGGCATAGTGGCGAGTACCTGTAATCCCAGCTCTTGGGAGGCTATAAACAGGCGAATCACTATGAGTGATCTAATATTGAGACCATGAGCACCCTGTAGACCCGTCCCTAAAATACAAACAGATGGGAGAGAGAGAGAGAGAGAGAGAGAGAGAGAGAGAGAGAGAGAGAGAGAGA
>NDGN011549701.1:0-11635 GCA_002564285.1 Tympanoctomys barrerae | reverse complement strand
AGAGAGAGAGAGAGAGAGAGAACTAAGGGAGTTGCTTTTGAAACATAAAAAGATGTAATTCTTTCCTGTTACACCTGAACAAAACAGTATCTGGCCAAACCAAAGTATTATAAAATCTTAACATTTAATGAATTTTTCCATCTTAAGATTTACATTTACTTGGTACCCATGATACCATTTGTCTTTCTTCATTTATTCTCGCTGTACTGAACAGTCTATCTGTTCCCTGATAAACTATATCTGCATTGGAAATAATCCACTAGGTTCACAGATTTACAGCTGAAGAGGAATTTAGCCACAGGACTATCATAATTTAAGACTTACATATGTCTGATTCAAACACAATTTAAATGCGAGTTTGGGCCTACATGCGTTGTGGAATGGGGTAAGCATTTTGACGATCTTGTGGTGGTGTGAATGAATTTTGCATGTGAGAAATTCATGAAAAGCACATTTAACCAAAGCTCAAATGCTTTTGGAGAAAAGAGTAAGTACTGTATTATGTAGAAAAATGTCCTTTCCGGTTTTACTTCATTTGATGTTGAAAAAAATAAAAAGAAGAAAAAGAAAAATTAAAATAGTAATGGAGAGTGGGCAACGTATAGAGAAAAGAAATTTGTTTCCATACTTCATGTGTCTAGGAATTCAAAGAGCAAAGTCCAGATTCTGGTGCACATCACCCCGGTGTATTATTCCTTTAAGAGTTTAATCACCTTCCATTTGACCCCCACCCACAACATTTTCTTTTCAGTATGTGCTTTATTTGGACATAGTTAATGCTTTTCCATCCCAAGCATTCAAAATGTCTGCAAGTCTTAGTCCACCATCTTGAAATATGACCTTAAAATTACATTATCTTAAATGTCATTATTTATTAAAACAGAGAACTCAGATGCACTAGAATGACTAGTTTTAGGACAAAGGGGGAAAATTGAAGATGTAGTCATGTAAAGAGCAAGTAAAATCTTAAGACACAAAGAAATCCATGTACAAGACAAAGGTAAGTTCTTCAAACAGATTCTTTCCTCTGAGCTATTATTTACATTGACTTTGGACAACAGTTTCCTCCAACTATGAGAACACATTTTTGTTGTTCAGATCACTCACTTTGGGGGACCTTAATATATCAGTCTTATCAAACTGATGGGGGCTAAATTATATCTATATCCTTATGATGTAAATTTTAAGTTTAAATAGATATCAACTTAATAATTTATGTTTCAAAATATTTATTATTTATTTGTAGAGATGTCAGAACTCCAATGCAGGACATTACTTGTCAGACAGGCACTTCACTGCGAAGCTAGATCCCTGGTGCTATTTTTCAAATTGTTTAGAAATAGAAATAACTCAAAATTATTATTTTTTTTGAGGAACTGGTGATTGAATTCAGCCTTTGTGCTTGCCAGGGATTCGCTTATTCCACTGAACCATCTCTCCAGCCTCTCAAAATTCATAATAAATTTATTTTACCTATACATTGAGTCTAATACAATTGTCACTGTACATTTGTAGATTTTCTCTATCCTCGCATGTCATGTGTCATTATATCTTCAGTTATTTACTGGATTTAAAGAGGTCACCAAATTTTAAAAGCTCAAATTTTAGAGTAATATATATATATATATATATATATATATAATATGATTATTATACCCCTATATATCATCCTAAATAATATTCTGATGCACATACTTTTAAATATTTTTATCATCCTCTAAGTAATAAATGTAAGTGCAAATATATTTCTTAGATATAAATTATTTCATTGCTTTCTAAAATTTTTTACACATTATTACTAAAAATACTACTAAGTCATTTGTTTTCTTCATTAGTATTACATAGGTCAAACAGCATTTAACTGAAAAGCATGTTCATCATCCTAGTAATGTAACAGAATATATTACTCTTCAAGTCACATGATTATATTTTGAATGTATCTTATGAGAATGAAGAAAGTCATCTTTAAAAAACATACATATGATAAAATATGTTTCAAAATGAAAACTTAGTTTATAGACCGCAAGGTGAAAATAGCAAGCAACAGTTATTTTATATAAGATCATGATGATTTAGATTTTTATTGATTCTTAGAAACATTTGAGAGCATTTTATGGTAGTGCATTAATAATTTTAAACCTGGTTTTTAGGAACACCTTCCAAGCATGGATATAATTATATTCATTTAATGCCTTTGATTCATGACTTTTGATAATCATTTTTCCCTGACATATTTTTTTCATATTGTCACATTCTTACATACAAAAATAAGAGATAAATTTTATTTAAGTTTTTCCTTGTCCAAGGTTGTTGTAAGGAGAACATAATTTTTGCAGAAGAGTTTTAAAAGACAGCAAATATAATTATATATATAGAATTTTCCTATCTACAATTTCTCTTTTGGCAGTGGTAGTTAGGTACTAGTGGTCAACTATGGTCCAAATATCTCAAAGAGAAATTTCTACAAGTACGTAACATATAAATTTGAAGTTATATGCCTTGTGGGAAGGATGATGGCATCTCCTGCCACCACCCACTGCCCCGTCAAGGCCACCAGTCATCCCTTCACCCAGTGTACACAGGTTTCATGTGCTAATGCTTAGAGCTGCTCTCATCAGCTGTCTCTGTTACGATTCTTACAACACAGAAGTGTTTGCATTTCAGTAAACCTTACTTTATTTAATAATGGCATTACATGTGAGAAAATTGAGTCAAAGAATGCAGTCTGGTGCAAAAGTCAGATCAGATTAGCCCTTATATGCCAATGACACTGGGAGAAAATATATAGTGTTCTATACATACTGCAGATATCAAAGATATCAATCTGAGGTATATAGGTTATGTTTCTGCAGTCTACTGGGATTCTTGGAGTATATCCCATGAATAAGCAGAACTGATGTGTATATATAATCATATATAAGCTATAGGAATGTGTGAACTTCAGCACAGTACTCCTTACTCAAAAGTGTTTGCTCCATTTGAGTCATAAATACTAAGACTACTCCTTAAACACTGTCTGGAACATTTTGTCAACATCCAAATTGAAACTAATAATTGATAATCATGCTGTTCAATGTTGTCATTCTTGTTTCATATCGTCTGAACTACAGTAAGCATGACTCTGTGAGCATCCTCAGCAGTACCATTTAGTGGCTTTTGTAGTTCTGTGTATAGACACTGCTCCACGTGCTTTTACTTTTATTTATTAAAACTCATTTCACTATCTTTTAGTCCAGGTTTTGAAGAGAAACCAACATACTATACATAGAAATATCTAAAGAGCTGAGAATTTCCATGACAGGTCATTTCAAGGGTGGTGAACAGGAAGCTTGGTAGAAGGACCCACTAAAGACTCAAAGGCTGTAGAAGTAAGAAAGCCAGAATGTAAATATCATAATATAAATTATGAAACTACCGAAGTCTAGGAGGTTGCCAGCATTAAGGACTGGAATCCATAGACCAATCAGTAGCTATTGCCAATTAAATGTTTCCAGGAGGTAGAGCAGGTTAACCTTTCCTCTAATTGCCATTGCTGTTGATCCAACCACTGGGTGACTGGATAGTGTGGCCAGCACTGAAGGTGGATCTTTCCTGCTCCCTCCACCGTGACAGTCCCCTCTGGACACGCCCTCACAGGTACACCTGGGGCATCCCAATAGTTTGATCTCAAGGAAAAGCAGCTGGATCTACTTTTAGCAGAAGACAGTATTTACTGAAGTGTTGAAAATAAATTTTATAACTTATCTCAATATTCTCATTTCCTCAGATTGACACACAAAATCATTCATTCCCACTATGAATAGTAATTTATTTAAAATTTTTCCCAAATATATCTAATAATCTCTCAGTGTGAACAAGAAATTAAGCACATGTCCCAATATATGCACTGAAATATTTAGTGTAATATTTGTAATTAAAATATATATTTAAAATTCATTAGTTATTATAATTTATTAATAAAGCTAGTCTATGTAAGAATATTTTCAGAGAAATTGAGCACATATTTCAGAGGCTATCCTCATATGCCATGCATAGTACTTACTGTGTAGAATTTGCAGTTCATGCAATTTACTGTTGTAAGTGAATCAGCACTGAGTAATTACTTAGTGTTTATTATCCTAGTTTCTATTCACAAATATAATTTGTAAAATGGAAAAAAATAAAAAATAAACAGAGCTTTTTATTGAATAAGATATTTCAGATATTTTAGAATATACAAATACATATAAACAGATATATGATCTTTATATTACTGATATTAAAATTCATGAAGTTCATTAATGCAGAATAAAAGTTGAGAATATTTCTCAAACATTTTTGTAATAGTTTTAGACTGAACTATTATCTATTATACATGTCAGGTTGTGTTATTCCTGAAACATACTACTAATATATTGAGAGTATATTAAAACTTCTTTAAAGTTAAATAATTTTAATTTTATATCACCTTATATGTTAGTACAGGCAAGATTTTAAATAGATCTATAAGACTCGGCATGTGTCAGACATATATAATGTGCTAAATTTGTCATCAAACACATTCAAAGAGTATAAGTAAGTTTGCAATCAGAAAATATTTAGGAAATTAACAATAAAAAGAAGATACTTGTATATTGCAATTAAATATTTTTATATTTTATGTTAAATTATGCAATAAAATGTGTAAGTGGATAAAATAAAACATATATACTTTATTGAACTTATAATGTATGATACACATTGGTTGCTTTAAAAAGGCCATTAAATTTTCTACAAAATGAGGTAAAGAAGCAAGTGAAGAGCGAGGATGTTGTGATAGAAAATGTTGACTTATGATGTGAACACAAACTATACTCAAATCCTTGTAAACATAAAAAAGAAAAATAGCATTAACTAAAGTTATTTTAGGAGAGTAGATTCAAAGTTTCTTCCAAAAAATTTAACAGAATTTTTATACCACACATTATGGTAAAAATCATATCAATGAGTGAAGAATGCATTGGATAACAGACAACAGATGTTTATAACTGAAAACACGTTATCCACAAAGTCATAGGAAACATTTTTTTTAAATTCTAGTAAAAATATCAAACTAAGTTTAGTTATACCAAAATTATTTCAATACAAATCAAATAATATTTTATACACTGAAGTAATACTGGCCACTATGTTTTCAACCAATACGTTTAGATAACATCAACACCTTGAGACATACGCAAGGCTAAGAACTTACTTCTATTAAAAATATACATAAAACGGATGTTTCTATAATGTTTCATTTAAAGATTCATATATAGTTACAACACTACTGTTTTATCCGTAAATATTTTCATCTCCTGGATCATTAGCTAGCTAAGAAAGAGATAATATCTCATTCATATTGTTGACAAAACCACAAAACAGTCATTAGGGATTCTTAAAATATTATTCTCCATTTTCCTGCTTCATATATTTGACAGGAACAAATGGAAATTCCTCTTTAGGAAGATAGCTTTACACCTCCAAACTAGGATTTGGGGAATTCTGACAGGCATAGAACACGACAGTGAGCAGAACACAAAACGAGACCAATAAGCACATGGGATGAAAGACAACACAAGTGAGAAAACAAAATTATAAACAACACTATAAAAGCTGTCCGTGTAGTTCTCACACATTTCAAATCAAAAGTATCTGACACCCTGAATAACGATGGTTATCAAGTGTAAATAAATGTTTAAAAAATTGAAGATGCCAGTAATTGAAGACTACTCAGAAAAGTGACATAGTAGATATAAAAAGAAAAACAAAATAAAATATTTTAAATTATAACTTAGTATTTTGTCAATGACCTAATCATAGCTGAATTTAATCAACTGATCTAATAATTATGCTGACTTCAACACCGAAATGAAGGATGTAAAGTGAATAAAAGAGAACTTAAGAAAAGAGGGAGAAACAGGTATGTATTTTAGTAAATATATTTCAGAGGGCAGCAGATTGAGGCAGAGGGAAACTCAGAAAAGGAGAAACACAGATGCACCTACATAAAATATAGAAACAGTAATGTTAGAATTTTTAATGCCTGGGTTAGGAAAATAGCTCCATCGTCTAAGTGCCTGTCTGGCAAGACCAAGGACCCAGGTTTGATCCCTGGTACTGCATGCACACCAGGCTCATGTCAATCCAGCCACTGAGACTGCAAGTGGTGGCACACGCCTGCAATCCCAGTGCTGAGCAGGCTGAGATAGGTGGATCACTATGAGTCCAAGCTGCATACCAAGAACCTGTATCAGACGAGTAAAAGATTCTCTCCTTCCATAGAAACTAGTAAATGAATATTTAAATGTCAACAAACATTGGAAAAAACAAATGATCAACACACATATAGAATAGTTATATCCTTATAAGACAAAGAAATGTAAATGAAAAACATTGTTTAGTAGTGCATATGCTTTGTCACTAAATATCAAGACAGGCAGTTATTATTATCAGAATTTCTAGGTTCGTGGGTACCAATAAGGTACACCAGAGAGCAAAGGCACTCAGCAGGGGCATGTGAAAAGAGACTGCTTGAAATAATCACTGGAACTCTGAAGTTCTCCCAAAACTGTAGTTGGAAGTGACAAAATAATTATGCTAAATACTTGTATATTGATTGTTTTCCTACATTGTTTTTAAAATTCACTCTAATTGTCTACATTTGAGAAAATGTGTGATAAGATTTTTTATTTAAGAAACTTGGTTTTTACTCAAAGAAAAAAACTGAGTACTCTGCCTCAGATTGCTTGATTCTATGTTACATATAGGGAGACAGTGTAATTGATTATAATTATGCATACATTGCACATGGACGGCGTACCTGTATACACAGTTAGCATCTTAAATTATCACGAGGTCACCAGTGGGTATGCCTGCAAGTTCAGCGATTTGTTATGCAGGAAGAATTTACTTTTAATGTTTTATTTATTCATTTATTTACTTGGTGCAGGGTCTTACTATGTACCTCAGACTCACAGTGGTGCCCCACGTGGTTGCCCTGGGTTTGGAGCAAGCATGGTATGCAGTACCAGGGATTGAACCCAGGTCTTTGCGCTTGCCAGGCAGGCACTTAGGCCGCTGAGCTAAATCCCTGGCTCCCCAGAGATTTGTTATGAATTTTGTCATAAATAATAAGATCTTTTTCTCTCCTTCCTGCTTCTATAATTTATTTCTATCATTCTGTGTTTTTTCATCTTTTGCTAAGCCTCAGATGCTCCTTTATTAGTAAATTACAAAACTATACGAAATTATAGGTAAATCAACTTTGTTTCATATACGTGAATATATTTAAACAATAAATTTTGATTTTTCTCCTATTTGCAAAAATTTAAAAGATTTTTTCTTGTTTTTGAATTTGTGTTGTAATTATGTTGAATCTCTTAAGAATAAGACGTAAGTTTTCAGTTTAATTCACCTTACTGAACATAAAGACACTTTTAAAATTATAACCATGAACAATAACTTCTCTCATACATGTCATTTAAAATCTCAAATAAATGTATCCTTCTATATTTTTCTTTTCTTTTCTTTTTTTGTATTTTAGTACAGAGTCTTCAGGGTCTCACTACACAGCTCAGACTCCTAGTGATCCTTCCTGTTTTTCAGCCTCCGCTGAGCTGGGATTACAGGCATGAGTCCCCATGATCAGTCTTAGTTGCCTTCTCTGCGTGCCCAGGGGAACTGCCATTACAACACACTGGGGATTGAACCCCAGTCGCTGAGTCTATCTAAAGCAGGCACTTTAGTCTGCTGAGCTATCTGGCTGGCCCAAATTACTTTTTCATTTGTACCAGGGATTGAACTCAGGACCTTCAGCTTGCCAGGCAGGTTCTTTTGAACTGAACTATTTCCCCTATTTTCTACCCTATTTACAAGAACTGTTTGAAATTTAAGTGGAAATTGTTGAAGTCCAAACTGGATTTGAAAATAATTTTCATCACTTAATAACATATGGAGAATGCTCTTGAAAGACGGCACTTTTTGAAATTTGTAGTTATAATAATGCAATGAAAGGAAATCTCTTGGGGGGGTTGTTAACAAAGTAATCTCATTGTTATTATGCAGTTATGGAAAAAGAAAAAATAGAAATAACTAGATTTATTGGCAGAGTGTCAATATTTTTTCAAGGGACCTAGTTTTTTGTCTTGTTTCTTAGAGTTGTATTTTCTTAATATTGTTGAAACTTATTCTTGCTCTTAGGGCAAAGTCATTTTCTTATTTTTATTTTCTTTATTTCTTTTGTTTATTTGCTTTTTCTCACAGATTATGGTTATGGCTAGGTCTCTTGAACCACTATTTTTTTTTCCATTTCTGTAAGTGTCTACTGTTTCAAAATAATCTTATTGATATGATTTATATTAAATCAATATAATAGCTAAGATTTGAGAATGATAATTGGTATTTTAGGAGCCTGGGAGATGGCTCAGTTGAAAAAGTGCTTCCCTGGCAAGCACAAGGGCCTGAGTTCAATCACTGGTTCTGCCAAAAAAAAAAAAAAGTTTTGGTACATGTAATTTTAAAGGTAATTTTAAGAGGAAAGAAAAAGAATAAAATAATTTTATTCAATTTGCTTTAAATGTTTTCAAAGGAGTAATAGCTAAAGTGAGATGGGAAGGAAATAGAAGAAATTTATAAGTTAAATTAACATGAGGTTTATTGGATTACACAGCATTCCTGGAGAGTCCCACAGAAGGTGTGAGATATGAGATTAAATTATGGACCCAATAACTCTTTAAAAATAAACTAATATATTATTCACTGAGTATGTTCATGACCTAAGAATTTCTTAAGCTTTTATATGAATGAAATCATAACATGATGATATAATCAAGACATCATTTAGAAATCAGATTTGTTATACTGAGATGAAACATAAATCAGATCAATAATGAACCAGTCTAAAATACATTATTTTTAAAATTTTTATTAGTACAAGTTTACAGTATGTAATTATTACATCCATTAAAGGAAACTGGTTCATGTACATAACATATCTCAAAGATTTATTTTTTCCCATTATTTCATTTGTTTTTTATTTTTTCAACAATATAGTCATTTACTTATAGGTTACTATAAGGTTAATTATTATATATACAAATAAATAGTCAGATGAACAGGCCAATGATATGAAATACAAAAGCCAGTTATACTAAGTTCAGATACATTTTTAGGTAGATCATTCATACTGGATATTAATAGTTTTTTCTCCATTTTTGTCTACTATATGTCTTTTATTTTGTGCTATGTTTCTATTGCTTTTCATATAGGAAAAACCATGTAATATTTAAGCTGTGTTTCTGGTTTATTTTACCTAATATTACAGGCTCAAGGTGTATTTATTTTCTTACAAATAATTGATGTGAATCTTACTGTATTGTGCATAAATATCATAGTTACTTTATTCATTTTTCTGTTGATGGAGATAGAGCTTGTTTTGTTTTATAAACACAGCACTTATTTTTATACACAATTCAGGGCTTAAATAATGAGGACTTAAGCAGTAGATTAATGTTATTTGATAGATTACAGAAACACTACACTATTTATTCAATAATCAGAGATCTCAATTAATGTAGCACAAAAGGAAAAAAAATGTCTTGGTTAACAGTAGAAAAAATAGAATTATAAATCACTTTTTGGCTACTGAAGTAAAATTAAGCTAATTGGTTATATAGATGATAGCATTATAATGCTCAACTAGGAGGCACTTTAATCTGCTGAGCTACCAGGCCAGCCCCTAAAGTCGAGAATGATCTTTTGTTTTTCTTCTTTTGGCTGGCTTAGAATGCCTTAAGGGCGGGTCTGGTGTGGCATGTGGGGATCAAACCTCGGCTCACTGCGCTTGACTGAGTTTGCACAAGCAGGTGCTTTAAACCACTGAGCTAACCCATAATCCCCTTTAGTTCTTACTCAATTCAATTACTTATATGTTAAAAAGCCATGCTATATGCTTGGCACTAATGTAACCCTTCTAGACTCATCAAAATTTATTTTTTATAAATAGAATTTAATAAAACGGGACACATAAGAGCAATAGAAAATATTATCATGCATTTCACATTGTGATAACAAATGCTATATATAAAAGCTTTTGAGTATTTATAAATTTTCAAAATAAATGTAATTTTTGATAAATGACCTTACTGATAGCATTAACAGATAACATAATATATATAATATTTTTCCTTCTGAACACAAATTTTAATTAAAGCAGAGTTATTATACAGGAATCTAGACAATCAAGGCTTGGAATTTCTGTAAACCGCACTTGGTGCTTGGGCTTTCTGCAAAATAACCATTGGTGTGCTTTTGTCAGTACTACTTTATATATCTACATTTAAAGTGAAAATTTAACAAATTATAGTCAATGAGGGATTTGACAATGTGCAATAACTGGAAATTGCCAATAATCTGCTCCTGATTTGTATTAGAAAAGAAAAATGAGCTCAGTCATTGAATGTGTTAAGAAATGAATCGCAGCCAGTGTGTATTGTGGCTAATAAGCTTTCAGCCAAGACGTCACAGAGAGGTTAGTAATACATGCTTCAGAGCCAGGTGAAAATCTTTATGCATTTTATAGAAAGGCTTTTGAACATGTATGATAATAAATATTTATTGATTTGGAATATATACTGATTTTTAAGAAAAAAAAATAGTATCGTTTACCTGTGGTTTCATTGTTACTCAATCCCAATTAAGGCAATTGTCTACAGCCATGTCACCCTGAACAGGTCTCATGTTGACTCACAAAAACAACCTATTATTTTTATAAAAACCCTTATTTTTTATCACTATAAACAATACTGTGTCTCTAAGGAAAATTGATATTATGGCAATATACAATGGGAAATTCTGGGCAGTTGTCTTGAAATGTTTATTAGTTAAAGGTAATTATTTTTTTCCAATTATAGATTTAACAACACAAAATTGTAGACAAAGGCTTTCCTTTCACGTAATAAATGACCTTGGAATTTCATAAGTTGACGTAGGGTCATTATCAAGTCTGAAAACATAATCAAAATCCAAAAAGTTTATCTTTTTCATCTTTCTTAATTATGGTGACATTTTCTTGGTATAATATTTTTACCTAATTAATACTTGGTGTTTTAAATTTAAAAGTAAAACTTTCAAATTCATTGAAAATAATTGCACAATTACAGGACACATTACATGTTACTTCCTATATTAACCTAAATAGTATGTAATTATATATTTCAAATTATATTTAAAGAGCAATTCAGATAATTTATTCACAGGAGATTATGACAAATATGTAATTAAAATTTTCAGGTATTATTCATACATTGTCTTCTGAAGAAAAATTTTGTGAAAGAAGAAAATAAAAGGTTGTTTATCAAACTATAGTTTTCCCAAAGCTGAGCTCTGAATTTGATGTGGAGTTTAAGTGACGAACAAAAGCTTTCAACTCTCCTATTTATTTCATATAGATTTATTTATGTTTTGCCTCACACGACCACACCTTTTTTGATTCTTACTACTAATGATGCAGTAAATAGAAAGGAAGGCTTAGCTGGATAAAAATCAAGTGGAAACTACATGATATTTACACATTTGTGTCTGGTTTATTTCACTTATGTGTATATGTTCAAGTGGCATCCACTTCAATATAAAGGCT
>NDGN011549694.1:6321-19329 GCA_002564285.1 Tympanoctomys barrerae | reverse complement strand
CGGGGATTGAACTCAGGCTCTTGCACTTGCCAGGGAAGCGCTTATTCCACCGAGCCATTTCCCCCGTCCCTCCTATTCAAATTTATTCAAAGAGATTTTAAAATTAAAAAGCAGAGAAAAACAGTTCCAGGGAGAAGAGAGATCCTTGAGGCTAGGGCATCTTTCTACACCAGTTATCGTGGTGCATGATGGGAGGCAGACAGCAGAATTATCTTGGCTTAAGTGAAGAAGGGCAGAGAGCTATGGCCCCATCTGGACTGAGAAGACAATCAAAGACTACTTAGTGGGATACCTAAGAAGAATAAGGCCTGGTCTGATGCACGCCTCCATCACCCTAGCCTGGGAGGCTGAGCCCAGCCTGGGTGACCTGGCAAGCCCAGTCTGTCTCAAAGTAAAAAAAAAAAAAATACAAAGGAGTGGGCATGTGGCTCAGTGCAAAAGCACTGGGTCCAGTTTTTAGTAACACACACACACACACACACACCCTACAACAACAAAAGCAACTGATATTTCTTGAGTGCCCTTGGGTAGAGTCTAAGTTCTTTACATGTATCAGCTCTCTCAGCCCTTACAATAACTGTGACATCCCTACTTGAAAGAGGAGTGAGGAGAGGCCCAAGGAAGTTGATTGGAGGGTCCTTTGCCGGTAGAGGACATTAGCTTCAGATACAGGAGCTCTGGCTCCCCATCCCACTGAAACGGAGGGAAAAAGAATAAATTGCTTGACTCACTTTTCTTTTTTCACCACAACTTTAGAGTCACAGCCCTAAGCAGTAAGTTATGGTGACAGAAGCAAAGTGAGTAACTCCTCCAACGTGTGGCTCACGACGGTATCGGCTCCCTGATATCAGTATTGACTCTTCAGGAAATTGGAGGCCTCTTGTGTCTAGTTCCAGCCTGCTGAAGCCACCCACCCCTTCTCTCAGGCCTGTGTGATTGTCAGGGGGGTGATCTTTGGATATCCGAGGCCAAGATTACCCCACAGAGCACACTAGTGCCCCCATCTTGTGAATATACCTCCCAGGAAAATCTGGAAAGTTTGACCCTGCAGACTCCTGCTTAAGTCATTTGTCCTCACTGACCTCCTTTCCCTACCCACCCTTCAGACTTCCCTGCTTCTTTATTGTTCCTGAGTGCTGCCCTCAGGAGGAGGGTTTGAGACCCTCTCCCAACACCCATAGTTGGCTGCCTTGTGAATGAACAAGTTCATTACCTCAGTATTGGCTCCTGAGTAAGAAGTGGGGCTGGCTCAGTAGCGACACTCCTGAGGGTGACTCTGCCATCCCTCTTCTCTGTTGTCCTCTTCCTTCTTTTCCCCAGCAACACTCAATGGCCCCATGTGCAAACTGGAAACCCTGTGTCCTCTTCCAGAACCAGGCAGGACAGGGAGGAGCAGCCTGTGACCCATTGAAATAGCTCTGGTTTATAGGAAGGACAAAAGCTGCCTATGTGATGGCAAAAGCAGGTGTCTGGTGGGGTGCTGCTGTCCTTACCTGGCTCCTGTGTGGCCAATTTGCCAGAGATATCTACAAGTTGTGGTCCCCAGTGCCCTAGGCCTTTGTGCTCACTCCCATAGGTGTGACAAGTAAGAATGGAGGGCAGAGTGGGGACAGAGAGGGTCTGTCCTATGGGTCTCTGCTCATTGCTTTCTGTGCTACCTTTTCCTGTTTCAAAGGGAGAAGACTGTAAGTCCTAGAGTGCCTGAAACAGGAACAAGAAGAGGTGGCTTTATAAACGTGCATTCAGACCCCATGACTCCGCTCCTGGCCAAGAGACATGCAAACTTTTTTAATATCCTTACTCTGGATCCACTTAAATGGAAACAGCCTTCGGTATTTTTAGCAGCTGTGTAATCAAAGTAAAAAAGAAGAGGAAAGTGTATATATTTTTTCTCTCCTAGTTAGCATAAGAGAATGAACTGCCCAGTCCTTCAGAGCAAGGGAGCTCTCCTGGGAAGGGAGGAAAGCACCCCAGAGTCCCTGTTGGCTCCTCCTCTGGCCTAGCCAGGATTTAAAAACCCAGGGAAGAGAACCAAGAAGAGAAGCCAGCAAGGGGCAGACCAGGACCAAAGTCCGGACACCCACATCTCAGCACCTGGTACTCACAGGAGGCGGAGCTTCAAGCAGTGCCAGGAGCATCCCAGGTAGGAGAGCCAACCGCCAAGCTTTACCTACAAGAGGAAGGTGCCATGTAGGATGCCCAGGGGTCTTGGTATGCAGGCAGTGCCACTGAGGTTAGACTTGAAGTGGAAACGCCTGCATCTCCCAGGACCTGTGTGCCTTGTCCTCATCCACTGTTATATGCTGTCCTCTGCTGGGCTGTGCCCTGACCTGGCCAGGTGTGGAATGTGTTGAACAAGTTTTTACCTGGAGCAGTACATTTGTAGATAAAAGGCTTGAGGCTAGCATGTCCTTCTCTTGTGTTTTCTTTATTGGTTTCTTTATAATGTTAGAGGAATCCTCTCTCATTTGTAATTTCTCCCCTTTGTCTTACTGCTCCTTTACATCCTAAAACAGAGCTTCATGTTCAGTTGTGACCATGAAGCTGTTAGAATTTTATTTTTCTGATTTTGTTTTATTTTTGGGGTGTGTGTGTGTGTGTGTGTGTGTGTGTGTGTACCAATTCAGATGATGTTTGCAAATTCACTTTAAGGGCTTTGAGATTTATACATTTAATTGTTTAGATTTTAATTATTTTTTTGCAAGAAGATAATTTCTTTTCCCTAAGTTCCTGTACAAGTGCCCTCAAAGAGACCATTTGGAAACATTTCAAGAGTGACTTAGCAAGACCCTGTCTCAAAATAAAAGATGGAAATGGGTAGTTGTACTTGGTGTAAGGTTCCGAATTTAAACTTTAATACAGAAAAAGAAAGAAAAAAGGAAGAAAAGAATGATGCAATAGATTACTTTTTAGAGGTCTGACTTTTGATTTGCATTTTATTTTATTAACTTTTGCATTTGAGAGAAACTTAGAAGAAAGAGGGAGGAAATGAGCAAAAACAGGTAGAGTTTTACTTAAAGCAAAAAACCCATTGTTATAAGCATGAAAGAAAAGAACTTGCCTCAGCATAAAAATAACAAGTGGCCCACATCTAGACATAGAATGGCACCAGGGCGCAAGGTCCCTGGATTCTTAGAGAAGCCAAGATGTCACCAAGATATCAGGTGACACCTGCTCATCCACAGCTGTGCACAGGTAGGTGGCAGAGCCCAGCATCTGCATAGAACATTCAGCGCCTTTGGCAGTTGAGGGCTTATTGCAGACTCAATGAAGGTGACAGTGTTAGGACAAGGGAATCAGGGTGGAGTAGTGACAGCACTGGGATCACTTGTCCCACAGAAGAGTGAAGAAAGCCCATGACATTCTTCCATACAACTTTGAGTCCTACCGTGTCTCCAAGTTTGTGGGCTGCAGCTGACTCCCAAAGCAAGGAAAATACACCAGATAACTCCAAATCATCTCATGGCTTTTGGGTTCCGTTCCTGTGCTGCCCTATGGTTTGAAATGTAGGCTAGACCAAGCTCTGTCCCTCTGCCCAAGGAAGTCATGCCAAGGCCCATGGAAAGTCTTACCACCCACCACTCATGCCAGAGCTTTGGCTCCTGGAGGGTCTGGCAGCAGATATGAGATTGCGGGTTAGGCTCTGTCGCAGCGTCTGGAGCCACCAGTCTGGGAGCTGATGATGTTAAGATCCCAGGCCCAGTTCTTGAGGGACAGGGGCTTTGCCTGCCTCCACCACAGTGGACTCATTCTAATGCCAACCAGCTGCCATCTACACGTGTGCCCACAGTGTGGCTGGCACAGCCCAAATCCTTGGAAATGAGCAAAGCCATGCCTCCTGAATGGAAAGCTGGAGCTTTAAAGTTAGTCCAGTATGTGGAAAACCACATGTTAAAACAGAGAGAGGAATTGTAGCTTGTCATTATGTGCCCCTACTTCTCATGCAGCTGAAACAGATTTGCCATAGGATGTCCCCTCTGTCCCTGGGGGAAGAGGAATAATGAATCAAGTAATACTTAGTCATTCTGGGAGTTGGGCATTTGGTTGGATGTGGGGAAGGAAGGTCTCTGGATTTAGAACCTGTGTCTATTTTATCTTCTCACTGTGGTTGAGCCTGATCCAAAAGCTAAGGAAAGGCCTTTCTGTGAAAAAGTAATTCATTCCTATGTGTGAATGAATGTCTTTCGTGTGCAGGGACAAGTTTATTTTTGTTTTGGTTTTGTTTAGTGCTAGGGATTGAATCTTGGGCCTTGTGCATGTTAGGGCAGGCTCTGCCATTGACCTACTCCCCCAGCCCCAGAGTAGGTTTTCAACATTACAGTCTGGCATGCCGTAATTGCTTAGAGAATGGCAGACCCCATAATCACTGCCCATTTGGGTAGGCAGATCAAAACAAGCCTGTGCTCACTCCTGGGAAAGTGATGGAGAGCCAGGGCTGATGTAGAGGCTCCCACCTTCCTCTTTTCTACCTCTTGTGGGTAGCAGAGTTCATGCACCAAGGCAAAGGTCAGCTCTAAGCACTCCTTGGAAGACCCCACTGAATTCTGAATGCAGGGTCCAGAGGAAGTCTTGATAGACTAGAAGAAGCCTTTCACACTAAGACAAGTTTTTCTTCTCATTCATTCCTGTCTTGCATTCTCCATGGACAGACAGGTCAGCATCACAGAGTCTGAAGATAAAAATATTTGTATATATGGTAGTTGATTCAGCCAGGTGCGGGTGGACTTAGAAACAGCGCTGCCTTGGACACATTCTACTCTAGCATGCTGAAGGGAAAGGAGACTGGGATACATTGGTTGCCTAAGGTCTCTACTTCAAGATCTGTTGAACCAGGGTCAGTTCCTCAGCCACTTGAGAACTTGCTGTCCTGGAACAAGTGCTTGGGCCACAAGTCCTCTGAGTCACCCAAGGCTCAGCTTGTGGATCACTAGCAAAATATGCCCGAGAGAGTTAGGGAAAGAGTGACATTTGTGACATCCATATGTCCCTAGGCACCTACTTCTTTCATTTTCATAGGCCAACAATGTCCACCCCATCATTTGGGTGCAGAATATCTTAAGTGACTGCACTGGAAATCCATGATGATACAGTTTTTCTAAAATCCAAAGCAGTGCTCTCATTTGTTTGAGGTTAACCATAAAGTCAGGATGAGGTAATTGTGGGAGCCAGAGACAGCCCAGAATTTAACTAGAAAGATCTGTAATGATGACTAGACTTGGTTCTTGCTCTTTTTAGTATTAGTACTTTTCCCAACTAAGGGTGTATGTCCTTTGTTGAGAATGAGGTGACACAGAGGACACCCAATCCTTGGGTTGGAGAGCACCAGCAGCATGAAGAGTCTGTCCTCCACTGACTATGGGTTGGTTGACATCAGCCACAGGGGCCGGAGGTCTTCGAGTACCTGGGTGTTTCTGAGCAAGGGAATTTCCAACATCTCATCAGAAGTAACTGGACTTATCCTCCCTGTGAGGAAAACAAGTCATCTCTCTGAAAATCATCTTGACACTGTTCAGAGAAAGTATGGGCACAGGCATGCGCTCTGCCCATGAGCCACACCCTGGCCCCAGTTATCAATTTATCAATGCTTTATTAAGTACCCATGCTTTGAGGATTCTCTCTCTCATTCTTTCATATTCTCTTTCTCTCTCTTTCCTTTCTTCTTTCTCTCTTTTTTTGAAGCAGGGTCTCAATGTATATGGCAGGCTTGACCTTGAACTCACTACCTCAGCCCAGAATGTTGGGATTACAGGCATTCACCACCACACCCGGTTCAAGTTTCCTTTATTTTCATCTTTATTTTCATAAGAATCTCTCTCTCTCTCTCTCTCTCTCTCTCTCTCTCTCAAAAAAAAAGGTACAGCAGGAAAAGGATTTTTTTTTCTTTTCATGCCTGCAGTACACATCGCAGAGAGATGAAGAACCCAGACACAGGGTGGACACGGACCTGGTGTGTGCTCCCATCTCTGCAGCTGACTAGCTGTGTGTCTTTAGCCAACTTGCTTTACCTCACTGAGCACCCATAATAAAGAATGCTCTCAACTCATGACCAGCATTTTGAGGATGAAATGTTCCTGATGCTTATAATGTGTTTGGCACAGTATCCATTGTCTAATACACACACACACACACACACACACACACCACATGCACAATAATTAATAATTTATTTTGGCTGGAAATTAAAGCCTAGGGGCAGGTGCAGCTACCAAGGGGAATCATAGCCCTGTGACATTGGGGACTCTGAGGGCAGAGTGAGGGGGATCGACCAGCCCCCTCATGATGAGCAGAGTACCCCTCAAAAGTCTTGTCCTAGGGCTGGCCAAATAGCTCAGTAGATTAAAGCATCTACAAGCAGGTGCAGGGCGCAGGATTCAATCCCGGGCCTGCCCCTGGGGTGCACTGAGATGGCAATTGAGAGTCGGCGTGGTGGCATGTGCCTGTAATCCCAGCTCTTGGGAGGCAGTAAACAGGCGGATCACTATGAGTTTAATCTAGTAGTGAGACCCTAAATACCCTGCAGACCCTTCCCTAAAAAATAAAAAAAAGTCCTGTCCCAGAAAAGCTGTATAAAGCAGCATCTATATAAAGCACCTTCCTGTGCCACCCAGCGGCCCTCCTGCAGTCGGAATTAAAGCCACAATCAGCCTCAAGACTGAGTCCCGGGGACATCTGGCTTCCTGGATGTAGAAAGCCTCATGCTCTCCAGCACATTTGCCCCACTTTCTGTAGGACACTCCCTCTCAAGGGAGTAACAATCCCTATTCAGACATGATCTTCCAGCATTCTTCTTAGTGACAGTTGGTGCCCCCTTGCCCCTTTCTCCTCAGTTCAGAGTGCTTTGTGCTGTGTGTACTGGCAAGTGGATGCAGTAACCCCTTCTTCCTGTCCTTCAAGGAGGACAGTGTCCTGCATGCGTTACAGTGAGAGCCAGCAGCTTCCCTCCCCTCTGTGGTACTTGACCAAGTGTTAGGTCGAGATTTTCCTCATCTTGTCTTTTGAGAAATCACCCTGCCCAGGAAAATCTGAGCTCAACTTGTGGAATCTGAGAGGCTCTGATTAGCAAGGATGTCTCCTTCAGTAGGACAGACTACACGGACAGCTTCTAGGGAGTTTCTGGCTTTCTCACTTCCAGGCTTCAAAACTAAATGCCGTGAGACCGGGTGCTGCGCAGCCTTGCTGTGGTTTATGACAAGAGTGTCTGGCTTTTCAGGGGTTTTCATTTAGAACTTCTTCAGAAAAAACATCTGTACTTCATTTAGGTCTCAGGGACAGTGAGCCAGGGCTAGGGGTGGGTGTGGGACAGGAGGAGGGAGAGAGGTCTGCTTTTCTGACTCCTGTCTGGCAGGCGGAGTCTAGATGACAGAAACTCCTGTGCTGGGTGGGTGAACACAGTAGGTGTTTTAGCGATCTCTGTGTGTTGCTGCTGGGACCTCAGGGCTCACAGGGGTGAACAGCTCCACCCTGGAGACTTTGCTCCAGGTTGCAATCTGTGGTCTGCCCTCAATGGGAGCAGATTAGTGGGATATAGCGCTAAGTCTCAGGCCTCCTCCTGAGTATTACGTGTTATTTAGCTGAACCTTTTAAGAAGGCAATTGTGAAACATCATTATCTCTTCCCAGCACCTGCCATACAACGTCCCCACACTGTCCTAGAAGTTGCAAGCTGACACCCAAGCCTTCGCTGGCTGCTTTTGTGACAGCAAATCCATGCCAGTGTCAGAGCCTCGGTCCTCTCCAGGTCACATCTCTTCTTTCCCAGCTAAAGCCTAGGAGTGAAATTCCTTGAGATCACAAATCCCTGAACTGCTCCATTACCCTGTGTGGGTTCTGCGGAGAGTCCCCTCTGTACTGCCAGCACCTCCTGTACAGTGTGCCCACACGCCACAGCCCCAGTGGCCCTTCAGAGGCTCTAATGTGCCTTGCTCAGTTGGCACGACTTGGCCTTTCCCACAGAGGCCTCCTTCCTGTCCCTGCCATGCAGCTCCTTCCAGCCAAGTTCCCACCTCTGAATTCCTCCTGGCCCATCAGGCACCTGCCTCTTCTTTGCCACTCCCTGTTTATTCTGACTTCATCCCCATCCTCCATGATAGCAATGAACACCCTCCTTTTCCAATGGACACTTATTACCCCCTGACCATTCCATTCCATTCCATCCACAGGCGTTCAGAACAGTGCCTCAGATATACCAAGTGCTCCGAAGGGAATTCTGGGGGCACGAGCAGGAGACACTAGAGAGCAGGTGGCATGGGCAGTGTGAGAGGAAGGCAAGGAAGATATTTGGTTGAGAACCTTGGGAGAGAGGGAATGAATTATTTCTCTCAGTTTTTCAGTTACCCGTGGATGCATAGAATATGTTCAAAATGCCTGTTTCCTTCAGCAAACTAATGGCTCTCTTCTGCACCTTTCTGGACAGGGTTCCTGGAGGGACTGTTCCGTCTCTCTGAGGATGGGTATCCAGGGGGCTTTTGGCTTCCCCCTAGGGCTCCTGCTTGACTGTGTGCTCCTGGTGACTTCAGCCCCGGCCACACCAGAGCCTCGTGGCTGCACCAACAAGGACCAGCTGGTCACCATCAGCCACAACTACAATATTGAGATGCCCAAGTCCACCGTGGTGCAGGTGGAGGCTGACCCACAGTCGCTCAGTGATAATGGGACCTCCCTCTTGGCCACGGGGGAAGAGGGAGAGGGACAGAACTTCATCTTCAAGCACAACATCCGCCTTCAGATGCCACAGAAGGACTGTGACTTGTCAGATAGCTTCCAGGATCTCCTGGCGCGGGTGAAGAAACTGGAGGAAGAGATGGCAGCGTTGAAGGAGCAGTGCAATGTCCAGCACTGCTGCCAAGGGGCAGCTGGTGAGTTCACCATGTGGTGGTTGTGCGACAAGCACTTGAGAAGCACCGGTTACGTGCAGGGCTCCACCAGCCTCGCAAATACTCTGCGCCTGGTGTTCCCTCCTCTTGAGTTTTCTCGAGGGTCCTGCTCTTTATTGGTGTGTGCTAGTTTCAGGGGCATCTGGAGTAGACTCCTCAGTTAATGCTTCCAATGCAAATGCTTCCAGGGACCCCCTTACCTGCGGATCACATCGTTCTGAGAAGTAGAGATGGTATGTATTAGATTCCTGGCCTGTGGTAGATAGATATTCAGGAAGTTGGAAGCTATTATTTATGAAGTGCTATAATTTCATTTGTGCATAGTAAGGTTTCCTCTTCCCACCCTTCTCAAAACATAAATCTTCCACACTGAACTAGACAACAGTGAGCGGTGCTCATACACTTTTATACCTGAAGAGACTGCGTGGTGATCAGCGCATGTAGAATGCCAGATATGGTATTAGCAGCTGGGGATGTGGCCATGACTCACGCAGTGTAGCCCTGCTTGGAGGAGCTCCACTTTGGGAGGGTCTTGAGGAAGGGACATGGACATTCTGAGTTTACACTGCCTGCCATCCTGCTGCCCCCTGCATGCAGGGCCAGCAGGGAGCTTCTGATGTTACCTTTCAAGCCATCAACACTGCTTGTTGGATAAGGGGGCCTGGCTAAGTTCAGTCCCTCCCCCAGGAGAAGCCAGCTTCCCACCTGTCTGGATCTCAGCCCACCTCCCCAGGCCAGCGACCAGCACCAATACAGCATCTAAGTCCCTTTCACAGAAAAGCACCGAGTAACCTCATCCACCCAGATGGAAGGAACCAGGGGAACTCAATAGGAAGGGGAAAGGATGCAGGTGGTTGTGTAGCTCTGTAGGCACACGGGTGGCGCCCAGATGGAAAGCACCGGCTCAGTCTCCCCTGGAGAGCCCGCCCCACTCCACAGACCGAATGCCACACATCTTCTCCCACCCATCTCCAGGCAAAGCTCTCACCCTCCACCCACCCTCCACTCACCCCTCCTGTTTTTCCTCTTCCTCCCAGATCTGACCCGTCACTGCAGCGGCCATGGGACCTTTTCCCCTCACACCTGCAGCTGCCACTGCGAGCAGGGCTGGGAGGGCGTGGACTGCGAGCTGCCCACCTGCCCTGGGGCATGCAGCGGCCACGGGCGTTGCGTGGATGGGCGCTGCCTGTGCGACGAGCCCTATGTGGGCGCCGACTGCGCCTACCCCGCCTGCCCGCAGGACTGCAGCGGCCACGGCGTGTGCGTGCGTGGCGTCTGCCAGTGCCACGAAGACTTCACATCAGAGGACTGCAGCGAGCAGCGCTGTCCTGGCGACTGCAGCGGCCACGGCTTCTGTGACACGGGCGAGTGTTACTGCGAGCTGGGCTTCACCGGTCCGGACTGCTCCCAGGGTGAGTCACTTCCTCCCACTCAAGATATCCACTGAACATCTAACCAATGTCTAACACACTGTCCTGTGCAGTGGGCCCAGCCTTTGGCTTACAGCAGACTCCTCTGGAGGGTTCCTTAAAGCAGACTGCTGGGTGGTGGGGCAGGGCTGTGATTCAGCACTCTGGGAGGCTGAGGCAGTGGGTCAAAAGTTTGATCTCGGGCGGAGATAGCTGAGTAGAATAAGCGCTTGCCTAGCAAGCTCAGGGTTCTGAGTTCAATCCCTGGTACAGAAAAAAAAAAAGACAAAAAGAAAAAAAAAAGAAAAAAAATTGATCTCACCTTGGGCAACTCAGCAACTTACTTGAACCCTGTCCAAGAAAACAAAGGTACGGGGTCTGAGAATTTGCATTTCTACAAGGTCATAGTTGATGCAGATGCTACTAGTTTGGGACTTGAGCTCTGGGGATCCCTGGTCTTATGATCTGATGGCCATGGGTCTAATGGCCATGGGGGTTGGGGAAGAGAGTCTGTATTGACTCCTAGCCAGATCATAACTGCCTGGACTGTGTGTCCAGAAGGGTGCTACCGAGACCTGTTACCCCCTGGCTCACAATCATGGTGCTAAGCACCCCGGCAATGCTCAGTGGTCGCTCATCAGCAGTGATTTCTGCCACTAAGTTCTTGCCCTCTCCCCATCCCTGTTCTGCACCAGTCATCCCCCCTCAGGGCCTGCAGCTGCTGAAGAGCACAGAGAACTCCTTGCTGGTGGGCTGGGAGCCTTCCAGCGACGTGGACCACTACCTCCTGAGCTACTACCCCCTGGGGAAGGAGCTCTCTGGGAAGCAGGTCCAGGTGCCCAAGGAGCAGCACACCTATGAGATTCCTGGCCTGCTGCCTGGGACCAAGTACATAGTTACCCTGCGCAACGTGAAGAAGGACATCGTCAGCAGCCCGCAGCACCTGCTGGCCACCACAGGTGAGGAAGCAACCAGATGCCTCCCCTCTTTCAGCAAGAACCTGTGTTGAATGCTTCCTCCTGCTTTCTCCACAGACACAGTACCTTCCTGTTGATCAGGCCATTGCTTTAACTTTAGGTTGGAAAACTAGAGTTGCTCCAGTCCTCAATTCTGAGAAGAGGTCTGGTTATCTCTCCCCTCTCCCTGAATTACTGGGTCTTCCAAGTCAGTAGTGGCAGCCTGCCCAACCGAGGTTCAAGAGGTCTCAGTGTCCCTGAGATTAGTAAGGTCTGAGCTCTGAACCCTGTCCCAAAGCCCCACCAAAGAAAGAAGTCACTTATATCCCTCACCTCGCTGTGGGCCTCTAAGGCCACTCAGCAAGTTTGAGCATAAGGATGAAGCTATTGAAGTAGCAGGATTTCTATTGTTTTCCTGTAGGGAGGAAGTGAACATCGGTCACCTGCCCTCTCTCCTGCTCTCTGATCTGCTGGTAGCCCCCACTGGCAGGCCTCAGAGGTCAGAGGGAAAGGGCCCTGTTAATTCCTAGAGGTCCTAACTTGAAAAACAGCAGGAGTGAGGACCAGTGGAGGCTGGCTTGAAAGGACATGGTCTCTAGGACAACATCTGTATCACCAATATGTTTGGAAGGAGAAGCATCCTGCCTATGTCTTCCAATTGTATTAGTTTCTCCATCACTGGACACAATAGCCAACACCCCCAATTGAAAGGATGAGAAGTTTAATTTGACTCATGGTTTGGGGGAATTCAGTCCATGGTTGACTGGCTCCAAGGTGGAAACAATATGGCGGAAGAGTGTGGTGAAGTGCTGTGTGGCTCATGCTTGTAGGGGAATAGCACAGAGGAACAGAGTCAGAGAGGAAGGGACAAGGGAACAGACAGGAAGCCAAAGGTACATCTCTAGGACCCACAGAGTGGGCTCTTCCGATTCCCTGGATGGGCTCTACAGCCAGTCAAGCAGATTCTTCCCCCTAACTGCTACCCCAATGCAGTAGGTGTACCTCAAGGTCAGTGCAAAGCTGGGAAACACAAGAAAGAGATAAAATAATAGAGAGAAGTTCCTAACCTGCAACAAGCAAGGAGAGGCCCAAAGGTAGCTGCAAAAGAAGTGCTCTTCCTCTGAACAAAGAAAGCAAAGAACTTTTATTGAGACAGATATTCCTGTAGGAAATACTGCTCATCACATGTAGAAATGGACCCATCCCTCAGGATGCTGTCTGGGGCCATACATCTCATGCTGAAAAAAGGTAACAGACTCGAATGTGTCTGAGTGAATAATTTAGCATTATGAAAAAGAATGAATCAGAGTGACCTGGCCATCTTGTCCGGTTTCTTGTCCATCTCTCAAGCTTTTTGGCTTTCACAACTTTGAAGGTGGTTAACAGTCTTAAAGGGCAGCAGGTGTTCCCTTTTTAAGCACAGGAGCTTTCCCTAAAAGTAATCCACCTGGCAGCTATACTCTTTAGAGAGTCTTATTTCCTTAAGAAAGTTCTTAAAGTAGCTCCTCAAGGGTTTGCAGAAATTGCGTTGAGTAACTGATCCGTTTCTCTGCTCAACACATTTGTATTGAGTGCCTGGTGGCAGCACATTTCTGTGTGCTCAGAAAAATTTACTGCCTCCGTCCTGCCCCAAACTGCTGGGGAAAGCCCCAGGTGTATGGGACTTTGGCGCGTTTGTCTTTGCAGATATATCAGGCAGTGTGTCCTATTTTGGTGGCTGAATAGAGCAGAGTAAGGATAGACAGAATGAAGAGCATCAGCAAAAGCAGGG
>NDGN011549690.1:7937-30192 GCA_002564285.1 Tympanoctomys barrerae | reverse complement strand
TTTCTTCTCATTGAATTAAGAGAAAGGAGCTGTATATCTATCCTAACTATTTCATATATACATATACAAAAATGGTCCTTCATTTATACCACCTTTTTTGTTTAGTTTGGTCAGAGATGGGTATTCCATTGCTATTTAATAAAGACTTCTCCAAATACAGCTTCTCTAACAGCAACTGAGTACCCATCTCTGACAAAACAAAACAAAAAAAAGACGGATATAAATAAAGGACCATTTTATAGCGAAACCCATATATGTATACACAAAATAGGATATACAGCTACTTTCTCTTAGTTTGAGAAGAAAGATTTTTTTTAATCTATTTTTTTTTCTTTTTTTGCGGTACTGGGGATTGAACTTGTGCTTTCCTGGTAAGCATTTATTCTCCTGAACTATGTCCTCAGCCCCGAGAAGAAAGATTTGTAATAATATTATTTAGACAAGATATGTCTACATCATTTGCTCTGAATCACTACTATGAAGACAACAATATATGATGTATTAATTATTTTTAATGTATTAATTATTGTAACTGCCCTACTAATCTGTTTTGAAATTGTCTTACTGCTATTTCTTTTCCATTAAAATTAGTTTTAAAAAGAAAACAAACAAAAAAGAAAAAAGAGACACTGATTACAAAGCAAGTGAAATGCAGATTTTCAAGGATGACTAGAGAGAGACAATACTCACAGGGCACAGAACACTGTTCAGAAAGGCCTCTCTGAGAAGGTAGAAGGGAGCAGGATCTGAATGTCGAAAAGTATCTGCCACACCAAGGTCCCTTGGGGAATCTCTGAGGACATCCGGATATCCACGGTGGCTGATGTTGGGAAGGAAGGGGCCAGAACATGTCAGGGCAGTCTGTAAAACCAGACCGAGTACTCCATACAAAGCCTGGATGAGGCATGTCATTTCTGCCCATGTGCAGAGAAACTCAAGGATGCTGAAGGACGAGGTGACCGGATGTGGCTTGTTCTGGGAGAGCTTGTAGCTGAGATGCAGGAGGTAGGATGGAAAGGGAAACTCAGAAACTTTACATCACTCCAAGGCAGCGTGAAGGCAGCCTGACAGAGGAGGGACCCTGAACCACGGGGAGAAGTGGCCAGAAAATGTGGGTCCTGTGGTGGTGGAAGTGCAGAGGACAAGAAGAATCAGGACGCAGGGATGGTGAGGAAGAGAAAGAAAAAGAAGCTAACGCCTAGCCCTGGATTGCAGCCTTGATGCCTGTGAAGGACCCATTTCTTGTAATGCGAATGCTGGGATGCGCATGAGAAATGAAAGCCTCTGAGCTGAGATGCAGATGTGTTTATTCCAGTCAGAAAAAGCAAGACTAATACTGGTGAGGACTATGCTTGCCACTACATATGGTGCTAGATAAATATGTATAGTTTGTCTAAACAGATGTTGACGGAGTAGCACTTCAGGTAAACCTGTCCCCATCTGTGGGACCCTCAGGATGGACCTGGCCTTCTCAGCCAGCCCATTCACGGGAAGCTAGGGGAAGCCAGCAGTCTCCCAAGGTCTGGAACTATTGGTTGCTTGATCACCACTAATTCTACAATCACAATTCTTCAATTAGGTACAAAATCTGTGATATCCTTTTTAATTCATGTCACCAGGTGTGCTGCCAGGATCCCCTGAGCTCTGTCCCTTGGATTACAAGCTAGTCAGATCAGCAATTTACAATGTTCATGCTAAGCAAAAATATTGTGCAATGTTTTCTTTTTTTCAGCTTCATTTTGAGTGGAATCAAATGGAAAATTAATACATTTATGAAATGAATTAAGGAGACATTTCTTTGAATTTTTGAGATTAAAAGTTTATCATCTTCCTATCTCAAGCTGGTTGGGACAATGATCAGCCCCAGTGAAAATGCACATCACTTTAATAATGCAACATCTTGTCAGATTCTAAGATTGCTTTCTCACTGTTCAGTCGACCCTCACATACCCCCTTGTACTCAGAAGGCCTAGCAACAATGAAAACAACAACAGTGCTAAGGGAGAACAGCATTGGGTGGCAAGTTTTGATTGGGTATTTCTCCTTAGACAAGTCCCCAATCTCTCTGAGTTGAATTTTCCTCCACTATTACCCATCTAATAGTGGTAGAATCTAGGCTTTTCCACCTCTAAATCCCTTGCAAGTATCCGTGGAAAGCACTCATCTATGACCCAGTTTGGAAGGTCTGGAAGCCCTTAGGTTGGAAGAAGAGGAACTCTCAGCCTTGCATTTCAGGGCTGCTGGGAGCCCTGTCTGGCTTCTGAACATTTCTCAGCTTTGCGTACTCTTGAGTTACAAAACTAACATAAAAGAAGAAGTGTTCTAGTGTGGGACAGAATATCACAAATGTTAATTGTGTATACAGTGGTACCTGTTTTCATGAACTTAATTCTTTCCACAATTCTAGTTGCAAACCAAGTTGGGTGAGAACTGAACCTAATTTGATGGCTACCTTCAATACTGGCTTTATGGAAAACTTTGACCTGGTTCTCCTCCAATTAAGTTTGCAACAAGTCATAAGAAGAATTTTGTTCATGGACCTAGACATGACTATCAGCTTTCTATGAGGTGTGGGCCAAAATACGGTGAATGTTTATAATTATAAGACATTGTTACAGTGAAAATATACAGAGATTAATCCCATTAAAAAGAACTTCCCCTTCGTTTGAAAGCACATACCCTATTTTCTCACACTTTCTGAAGCAGTTCTAGGACTTCTCTTTTGTGAGTGGCTTTAGTTACTTGGTAATGCTGCCCAAGGGTCACGAATCCTTCGCAGATGCTCACCTTTCATGATTACTTTGAGCTTAGAGAAGAGCTAGAGTTAGCATAATGCCATATCCAGGGTGTAAGGTGCAAGAGAACACACTGTAATGTTTTCTCAAGCTTGTCTTTCCTCTGGATGTCACTTGGCAGCACCAATCACAGTAAATTTTATCATACCTGGTAGAGACATTCATATAAGAGGACTTCCCTACCAGAAAAATGGTGATAATGACTGGGTCAGGATGTTTGAAGCCAAGTGTTTCTGAAAGGGGATTCATAGAATCTGAAAATAACCTTAGGAATAAGTAGTGTTGCTCTCTTAACAATATGAAGCTTTATAATTGACCAATAAGTCTTTTTAATGTTTTAGATATTTAATTTATATTATAATGTTTTATAATTTTCAATATACTTTCTTTTTGTTTCTTTTGGTTCTTGGGATTCTATAATCATTACTGATTCACCTTAAATTTTGCCAACTTTCTCTTTTTCCATGTCAAGTCTACTATTTATCTCAAATGAAGTTTTCAACTTTCCTCTGCTATTGTCTTTTTTCAATGTCATATTCTATTCACTTCTTTGGAATAGTACCTATTCCCTTGTAGGTAGTATCTACTTGATAAGACATTGCAATAATCTTTCTTTCTGTTTTCCAGTATAGTTCTCTGTGTTTAAATATATCTATAGGGCCAGCCAGGTATCTCAGAGAACTAAAGCACCTGCATAGACACAGCACAGAGGCTGGGGTTCAATCCCTGGTGTGCTATGCTGGCCCTGCCCACGGGGCATGCTGAAATGGTGATTGAGACTGGGCATAGTAGTACACACCTGTAATCTCAGTGCTTGGGAGGCTGAAAACAGGAGGATCACTACAAGTCCAAGCTGCATGGTGAGACCCTGTAGACCCTGTCCCAAAATAATAACAATAATAATAATATTATTAATAGGAATTTAAAAAATAAATATACACACATATCTATAATAGCTGCTCTGAAGTTTTGTGTCTACTAAAAATATAGCTAGTTTAAGGCCTGTTTCAGTTTGCTGCTTTTCCACTTGTTCTTCCCAATGCATGTTTGTACTTTCTGTCTACAGCTCATGCTTTTTTCTGTGAAAACATTTATTTAGATAATATTTCTCAGTCATTCTAGGTTCTACCGTCTTTTAATAGGTGATGCCTTGTATTTTCTTGGTCATTTGTTTGTTTTTTAATGATTTGACTAAACTCATTCCATGGCCTATTTTCTCCTAGGCATATCATCTCTATACTGCAGCTCAATTATCATTTTTGTCTTTATTTTTCAGCCAGGCTGTCCTGGGGTCCCTGGAGTTGGTCAGCATCATAAGCCACTTATGGGCCAGTACTTGGCCTTCGTCTCTTTACCATGTTGGTCTTTGCCCATCACCACTGGGAGTCCGTGTAGCTTTGGTGCTGATATTGTTCAGAAGATTGATGTGTGTCACTGTCCCGCCTTCAGTCTGGGTTGAGATTTCCTCTTTGATTGATCCCAAGGGTTCTCAGAATGAATACATTTTTTTTTGCATGCTGGAGCTATACTTTCAAATAGTATACCTTAACATCTTATTTTGTCAGAGTGTGGGCAGAGATGATGGCTGTGTATTAGTCCATCTTGTGATGTTCCAGTGAAATACTTTAGGTAGACTGAAATTTAAAAGAAGCTTATTGAGGCTCAAGACTTTGGTAGTCTAAGGGGTCAAGAGGCTCTCTCTGGGGGTGGCTTTATTACTGGAACAGCCACAAGGCCATGCAGGACATCACCTGACAAGAGACAGGCCTCTATGTCTTTGTTGGTTCTGGCCTCTGCCCTCTTGTAAAACACCAGAATTCAAACAAGAAGCCTTCTTTATAGGACCTATGAAATCATAACCCCTTCAAAAATCCCTCCTGCAATGGACAGCTATAGATTCAACCCTCTGAGTACCTCACATAGGAATTAAATTTCAATGAACAAAGCACATGCAAACCATAGCAGGCTAGCTGTGGTGTGAATGTCCCCATGAA
Organism: Tympanoctomys barrerae; assembly: GCA_002564285.1. Classification (NCBI taxonomy): domain Eukaryota; kingdom Metazoa; phylum Chordata; class Mammalia; order Rodentia; family Octodontidae; genus Tympanoctomys; species Tympanoctomys barrerae. Next base: position 25,403 of record NDGN011549690.1, on the reverse strand, counting down.
AAAAACATACTCAAACTTAATCCTCATGTTAAAGTTTTAAGAAGGGAGACTCTGAGAGGAGACAGGGTCATGAGAGCTCAGCCCTCATGGATGAATTCACCCATGGATTAATGGGTTCTTTGGGAGTGGCATTGTTATAAAATCATCCACCCATGGATTAATGGGTTATTTGGAAGAGTCGTTGTAATAAAAATGAGCTGTTTCCAGCTTGCTGTGCTTCACTCTGTGATACCTTGTGTATGTAAAAAATAGATTTTGCTATAAGTGACTGAGTCAATGGTATTTGCTGATGGCAACAGAAAGCAGAATAAGCAAGGCCTTTGTGCCCCTGAGGTTTCTACTTGTGGAGATGGGTCTTTGTGTGGGTTAGGGTATCCTCCACGTCTACCCTACCCTGGGCTATGGCTGCCCCTGAGTAGACATAGTATTCCCCAGGCGTGTGGTACTCTTGCTCTAGAGTTGCCTGTGATCCTTCCTGAGCACTTGGCTCTCTCTTATCCTAGTTCTTTTCATCAAACTCCAAGCAGCTTTCCCAGTTTGATTATAGCAGAAACCTACCAGTTTTTCCTGAGTTAATCTCCCCTGAGTTCTCCATTGATTTCAATAATGGCCTAGTCAGATGTTCTATTTTTCCTCCTCCCCCCAAAATGTCTGTCTGAGCACAGAGAGATCTAGAGCTCTTGTTTCTCGCAAAACCCCCTACACCACTGCACAGAGACTGAAACCAAGCCTGGCTCAGGCACCCTTGCTACGTGAGTGAGAGTTGGGTGGGCAATAGAGAGGAAGGAGCTGTCGCTGGTTTTCTTGGATTGGACCCTCCACCCTGAAGTGAGTGTTGTGGGGGCAAATGAGCCCCAATATCTCACAGTTCTTTGCCTGAAACAGATCTTATGCACTACACATGAGCACTCAGGAGGAGCAGAAAGGCACGATTCTCTCAGCTGTGCCAGCTTGAAATGAAGTTCTGCATAAGGAAGCCAAGGGATGAGACATACTTAGCCCTTCTCTTCTTCAGCTACATAAAACCACAGCCCCCGATGGTGAATTCAGAAAGAGGAAGTCCCCGTCTTCTTGTTCAGAACTGAGCTTCTGTAGCAGAGCCTAGATGAGCCAGGTATCAGCTTGTGGCTTGGATAACATAGACTTCCACTGCTCTTGCTGAGACTCGGTGAGTGTTTCCAGAGCACTGTATCTCCGTGGCTGTGTGCTCTTGGGAGGATTTCCAGGGCAGCCTTAATATCGCCCTCACCTTGGTAAACTTCAGGCAGGCATCTTCCTGACTTTAGAAACTTGGCTTCCTTTGTCTTAGACCATTTGCTCCAGAAAACTTGTAGTCATACACTTTTTTCTCTGCCCTTTGGAGGTATAGAAGGCTTTTATAAGAACTCTGACCAGTTTCAAACTACAAGATCATCTTTGTCAAAGGTGTCCACCTCATGCTCACCATGGAAATCAGCACCGCTCTTTCCAGGTCCAGTTGAGCGAGGAGACTTCAGGTCACTTTGTTTCATGTTGTAACATGATCTTCTGTCCTAGCCTGAAATGTTGAGTAAAGTTGAGCAAAACCTGTGAACAAAGACAAATGGCCTGTGAGCTTCCAAATCTCACCTCATTGTTTAAACTTTCATACCATTTGTTACAGGAAAACTCAGCTCAGAGTGAGTTCTACCTTTCTCACTATTGCCATAATCATGACTAAAGTCTTTCTTATTCATTTCATTTTCTCCAAAGCAAGATCATTTTCTTTATAATTTTCACCAGATAACTTGAAGAGAAAGTCCACCAAGCTGCTAACACATTGCTCCCAAGTCTCCCAAGCTATATTTGATGCTGCACTGAGGTGAATTCCAGGGCTGAGATTCCCCTCCCTCCAACTTTTGTCCCCTTTGCCTGCCACAAAGTGAGTTCACAGTTTCCTTTGGGAGAGTGAATATTACAGAGTAATTGTGAGCTCCCACCATGCAGTGTTGAGGCCTACAGATCTGGTGGTGGTGAGCAAGAGACAGAGATTAGAGTAGCCTGGCTCAGGTCAGGCTGGGGAAGAAATTATCTTGTACCCTAAGGACCATGAGAATCCATCTCAGAATTAAAAAAAATAGGAGATAATATTTCATCCGCAACTTTAAGAGATAAGTCATGAGCTTTTAATAAATGCAAGGACTGATTTTAGCTTTGATGTTCTGAGTTCAGTATCTGTTTTCAATTACTGACTCCTCTAATCATTAATGTTCCTAAAGAGGACAGGACTCCAGGGTCTCTGCGAGGTTGGTGGTAGTGCAGGTTGGGTGGGAAAGGCCAGGGAAAGGAATACCTGGCCAAGAGCCTTTTCCATTTCATTTATTGGAAAATATATTATGGAATGATTGAAGATGATATGAAGCCTAAAAGCAAATATTAATGTTCAACCTACAAGCCCAAGACTTAATGAAAATGAGTCCAACACCTAATCTCACATTAAAAGGTCACACAGGAGCAGAGTGGGTACAAGATGAGGAAAAATGACTTTGTCAATCAAGCAGACAGACTCTTGTTTATCGTTTATTTTTTGTTGTTTGCTTTGTTTTTCTGTTTCATTTCGTTCAGTTACTCAAGAGTTCAGATAGCGATTTGATACAAAGGCTTTCCCGAAGCAGTGGCATCCCTGCCCCACAGGAAGCTGCCCACGGACTGAAAGCAGGCTGCAGCTCCAACTACAGCAGTGTCAATAAAACCAACAGATCCCAAGGAGATGCGAGAGGCAGAGGGGCCAAGCTGGGCTAAGGCACAGGTGCCCCCGGTACATCAGGTCCCAGGTCACCTGTGTCAGCGCGATTGAGATGCTGCTTCTGAGCCTCCGCTGCTCACCTGGTAAGTTATTTATAAGCTGAAGATTTTAGGTGAACACCTAGCTGTAACAAATACTACACCTCTGCATCATAAGGAAAGAAGAACGTGGCATCGGAGTGGCCTGGAGCATCAGGTGCTGGGGAAAACAATCCACTTTTTGCTTTTGGGGAAAAATTGAGGAACAGGTAATTTACTTCACAGCTAGTTTTCCTCCTGTATCATACCCAACAGATGCCAATGCTTTTGGTGTTCTCTTTGCACTAAGCTGATCCATTTCACATAAAAAAGGAAACAGAGAGGACAAATAAACAGATAAATGACATGAAAGTACCAGCAGTAAGTTATCCTTTGTATATCTCTAAGAGCAGAAACGATAGCCCAGACTCCCTGAAATCAGAGGCTAGGGTGCAGCTTACCCCTCTGCTAACAGAGTGTTGTCAGCAAGTAGCTCACTGACTTTCCATCATTGTATCAATAAAAAAGAAATTAGTTGCCAGTGATATAGCTCAGCAGCACAGCGCCTGACTGGCAAGTGCAAGGCCACGAGTTCGATTCCTGGTACAAAAAGAATTATATTTATATTTCATGAGGTGTTAACCAAACGAGAATGCCTAGATTCAATTAAAAAGTAGACTGAAAGAAGAAAAAGCCGTTATTGCCAAGAGGGACCCACAGTCAGCCCAGAGCCGAAGTTGTGGGGATGTAGGTCAGTGAGGTGAAATGGGTTCATCCTCTAAACTCAAGGCTGTGTACCCTGTTCTCCCTGTGCTATAGTTGAGGAAAATTCTCAGTGCTATTGGTCACTGAGACTTCTCTGGGCTTATCCGCTCATAAGGACTGGGACAGCAATCACTGCCGTTGGGTACCTTACCTGGATTTTGGTAGCCAAGTACCTCCGATGGGAAGGGGTGAGCACATGCTCTTTTGTTGGCTCGCTGCCATTTTCAGTGGCCTGTGTCACACACAGTCTGTTACAATTCCAGGCACACAGATGTCAGAGTGATACTATTCTGCCACAATAAAATTACCTTGAAATAGACAGTGATGTAATGGTTAAGGCTCTATCAAATATTATTTATTGCCATTTAACTGGTAATCCTCTGGTCAAATACAAAGGGTAGGCAATATAGAAATATTACAATCTTCTTAAAAGCTATTGTCAAAGAACATTGTCTTCTTTGTCATAGAGTATCTTCCTAAGTCTAAATTCAAGGGGGCATGCAAATGCAGTCAGGCGCAGGATACCGTGCGTCAATCTCCACCTCCACCTACATTACCAGACCTGCCCTTAAGGCAGCCTGAGCCAGCATGCACCCCAAAAAAATCATTCTCAACTTTTCCTGCCCTTAAGGCAGCCTGAAGTAAGAAATAAATAAATAAATAAATAAATACCTCCTTCTCAAATTTTGGGGCCGGGGAGATAGCTCAGTAGAATAAGCATTTGCCTGGCAAGTGCAGGGTCCTTAGTTCAATTCCCAGTACCAAAAAGTAAGTAAGTAAGTAAATAAATAAATAAATAAGTTCAAAAAATTTGTGTGTTGGGCATGTGATTTATTTAGGAAATGATTCCAAGCACATTTTGTTTCCTAATATCGAACATAACTATTTAAGTAACTCTGTAAAAGATTTACTGTACAAAATGTTCAGTTCAAACATCATTTTATGATATATTAAGAGTACAATAAGCATATAGAAATGTTTGTAATAATAAAATCAGATAATTATACTCTTTTAAATTTGGTGATTACTTTAGGAATCTCTCAAAGTACTAGAGCCCTACCACCACTTAAAAATAGTATACACTTACAGATCATAATCAGATGTTCTGTTATTAATATACAGTAGAAGACAATAATTTTCATAGATTTTGCTATGTACCTTTGAACATGTACATAGAGTTTTACTGCTTAATAGAAAAGATGGTTCTGTGATATCATTTCTAATGAAAGTTACATTCTTTCCTGCAAAAAGAAAAAAAAAAACAATTACAGGCACACAAAAATAATGGCTAGTGTAATTAATGTCCCTTAAAATATATGTGCAAAAACTTAGACACCAGACTGTAACTGCTTGTAAAATTGTGCCAAATCCACCTCATAGGTGCTGGCCTTAGACTGCCCGCCTGGGGCTGTCAGCTCTGCCCCAGCAGCTGCTGTTGGGCTGATGGCCTCCATTTGATCTTACACTATCTGCACACATTTTGTTTGTAATCGCATATCAAAATTTTTATTGCAAGAGCCCTCTTTCTCTTAGCTCTGGTGCGCAGAGCACTGTGCATTCTCTCTTCCAGCCCCCAGTGTTCAACCTTTACAGTGCTTTTCCTGCTTCATCTCCAGCTCACACAGCATCAGACGCTCCTCTTCCAAGTCAAAAAGGAGTCCTAATGGGCTTGCAGACACAACCACTCACTGGTGAGGTGGATTTCTCTGCCTGCCGGCCTTCCTTGATCCTCTGCCTGAAAATCTGCGGATCTCTGTCCACAGTCCAGCAAACCTCCCACAGTATGGGCTTATCCACACCGTGATCACTGAGATACATGGATTCTCTATGCTTCTAAGTCTCTAAAGCACTTTGCCTGTTGACCACCCTGCATTACCTCTGAATCTGAGTTTGTTTCTCTACATGAATAAAACAAAGTGAGGAGTAAACACTAATATATTTACTGAATCCCTCTGAAGATGAGAACATCAGCAGTACTTTACTCATGTAAATGTTCTAGAGACTTGCATGAGTAAGGGTGAGGGTCCCAGGATAAGTGAGAGTATCCTTGTAATTCAGGTTTGCACTTCTACTCTTGGAAACTCGATTCTCCCACTATGAGGCACAGGGGCAGCAGCGTGGAGTTACTTCTCTGTTTTCCAACATGCAATAAACAAGTATAAAGCTTGCGCTTACCCTGCCCACAGGGAAATAGATGCTGCACTAACAGCTTGTACCTGGCCATTGTTTTTGCTAGGCTGACCAAGAGCAGTCTTCAGGTTTAAATAAAATACTGTTGGGCTTAGTATTACTAAGGGGAGAGAAGAAAGCAGAAAGGATAGTAGAATTGGGGGAACAGTGTTTTTCTTACTTGCTTATTTTTCTGCTGTACTTTTTCCTTTTTTTCAATTTCCCTGTCCTTTTCCATATTTTAAAAACAAAAGGGGAGCCTGAGATCTTGAGGGGGTCTCATGGAGACGTCAGCAAAGGGTCCTGAGGAGAACTGAAGGACAAGGACAGCTAAAGTCATCCAGGTGGGAAGTGAGCATCAGGGCTTCTTGCTAGCTGTCAAGTGTGCGGTGCACACAGTTACAGGGACTTCTCTGTAAAAGAGGGACCTGGAAACCTAGAAAGGCCGACAGATACTGGATTCAGTTTACAGAGAACTGTTGTTCCCACCAAAGATGCCAACCTGACAGAGGAAAAACAGTCAGACTGTTAATAAAATAAGCAGGCATCGATGATATTTTTAGGACCAGCATAGTGTGGACTTTAAGAGAGACAGAGAATGCTACATAGAAAAGGAGGAAGAAATAATTCTAGCTTTAGTCTTCAGGTAAAGCTTTATATAGGAGCTATCAATAACTTAAAAGTCACCTATTTTCTTTATTTAGGGTGATTTGCATGATAACTTGAGTAGCATGTATGCTCCAGTGATGCACAAATCTTATCTGCTTTGGCAAGTGACTATGTCACGTACCTAGAACAGAGCCTGGGAAACTTACAAACTCACAATATTAGGTGGAGGAAGGAATGCATGGACCCCACCAACCTCTTAAAAATTCAACCTTTCATTGTAAGCAAGAAGAGGTGTAACTCATAAATCCCTTCTTTCACAGGACATTCAGGCAGCATGTCCTGAGAAGGCCACTAAGGAGCTGTAAGAATGATAACAAACTAGAGTCAGCTTGGGGCCGAATCCTCTTCTTAAATGGATTTCTGTGATCTTCCACACGGCCTGGCCAAAAAAAACACATATCAATTATTATTTGAGGATTGAATTGCCACAGATGCATTCATCATGTTCATTCTAGTTAAAATAGAACAAGCCATGTGGACTCTCACTAATTCTAACTTCTTCATTTCCCTGTTACTCCTTTGTTTGCAACACCAGGTCCATTTATCTATTTATTCACTCATTCATTCATTTTCAGATTCCAAGCAAACAACTGTGACAGTTCTGAGTCTCCAAACTTCAGAGAGTGCAGGGCTGTTTGGCGGTCTTGGGGCGCCCTCTGCAGGACTCAAGAATCCCTGCACAACCACCTGCCCTGCTGGGCTTGCATCGCAGGGAAAATACTTGTTCCATGTTACAAGATGTTTGATATTCAGACAGATAGTGAGGTTCAGCTCAACTGCCTATGGTATAGGGTAATAATGTCATTAAGCTTCTCTTCTGGAGGGTCAACAACTTAAGTCTACAGACCAAAAATTAGGGAAAAAGAAAGGTTGCAAGGACAGCCAACATTTTGGCCCTAGCCTTTCAAGGTCAGTGAGGATTCAGGACATAGGCGAATCTGTACTGTAACATCCTGTAACACAGTTGTGTCCCAAATTTTATGATCAAGGAGATTATGGGGCCACAGAGGAAAATGATTGATGATGTAGAGTGTGCCAGAGAGACATAACCATGGAAGGTTCATCTCTAGACACAGGCTGAGTTGTGGTGCCCCTAAGTGGAAAGACCTAGCGAGAGAGCACAGGAGAGGCTCCCTGTGCTCAGGACCACTTAAGATGTTGGAGACCGCACTCATAAGTGAATTAAATCAGGTCCATTTGTGCAAATATTGCATTGTCTCACTAATGTGAGAAACGGAATGAGTAAATAAGATCCAAAATGGACAATAGATATTACAAATGGAGAAGAAACTGTTCAAAGAAAGGCAAACTGGGCCAGCCAAATAACTCAGTGGATTAAAGCACCTGTAAGCAGGGACACACTGAGACGGCGATCGAGACCAGGCATGGTGGCGCACGCCTGTAATCCCAGCACTTGGGAGGCTGCAAACAGGAGAATCACTTCAAGTCTGAGCTAGTAGTGAGACCCTGAACACCCTGTAGACCCCTTCCCTAAAATACAGGAAAAAAGACAATCTGTGAAGAAAGAAGGGAGAAAGGAAGAAAGGGGAAAAGGGAAAAATACGTATATACAAGATAGTTAAGACAGCTACACAGATAGTTTCTCTTAGTTTATTGAAAGGCAAGTTTTGTGCTAACATTGTCTGGACAAGATATTACACCTATGTTTGGAGTCTGAATAACTCCGTGTGTTGACAATAGTGCACGATGCATCAACCATTGTAACTGCCCTGCAAACCTGTTTTGCAACTCAGTTTTCACTGTTATGATGATCTTTTTTCTCTCTTTAAAATTAAGAGAGAGAGAGAGAGAGAGAGAGAGAAAGAGAGAGAGCAAAAGAGAGAGAGAGAGACTACAGGGAGATAAGATGCATCACAAAGAGTTCAGCCTTAGGAACCTGTTAGCCAATATCTACTAAACAAGGATTCACTCATTTATTCACTCAGGCATCCCAGCACATTTTCATCAAGGGCCATTATGTACGTCAGCACTAGAATTCATAAGGGGAAACCAGACCAGAAACAAATCCCTAAGATGAAGGTGCCATTCTGGTGAAGAAAGAGAATCAACAGGACCAAGAAGTACAACAGGCACTAAGCGTTAGAAAGTGAGCTATGAAAGCTCTGGTTGGGATGAGAATCAAAGAGATTTTTGGCAAGGTGGCCTAGGAAAACCTTCAGAAGAAAGTCTAAAAAAATAAAATAAAAAAGAAGAAAGTCTAGAAGCAAGAGAAGGAGCAAGTCTTCAGCTATTGGGAGAAAGATCATTGAGAAGAGGGAATGGTCATGCAAAGTCTTTGAGACAGGATCAAGCACAGAAACTCAAAGACCTTTCAAGAAGACTGCCTGCCAGGCACGGGGGGAGAAAGAGAAGAAAGCAGGGGCTGTGCAGGGGAAAGAAGCAGGTACAGTGGGGGAAGTTACAGGGGTCAGAAGAGGCAAGTCCTTGTAAGCCAGTGTATTGCCAAAAGTGCACTCAAGGAACAGATTAAACTTAAAATGTGTGATGATTCTATCAAGAATCTACCAGCTAAGCTTACACGAGGTCCTAATAACTGTTTTCCAGGTCAAAAATGGAAGAATGGAAAACGGCCTTCTGTGTCCTGGGGGGCTAGAAGATCTAACCAAAGGTCTAATGCCTGGACTTCACTGCAGAGCTGAGTGCAAGTCATTGTCAGAATGCTAAAAGGTCTGTGATGGAAAGCTTCAGCATGGGACATCCGGGTAAGCTGGGCGCCAACAGCGAAAGGCAGTGGCTAAGACTAGAGCTCTTCCGAAGAAGAGAGATAGATTCCTTCCTTCTCTCACTTTTTGTTCTCTCCAGGCTAAAAGCCTATTGGTTATTGATTTGCTGCCACCCACATTAAGGGTGGTCTTCCCTCCTTGAATTTCAGGCTCTACTTCAATCACACAGATGGAGGCAGGTCACTTTTCATCTTCTAAGTGGTTTATCCTTGAAGTGACATCACAACTAACAATCACAGATACAATGAGAGCGAAGATGAGCCTTTAAGGCCAATCCAACTTCCAGTGAGAACTGAAGTGAGATCCGTAGTCATAATCTTTTCAGATGCATACCAGGCATAGTGACACCAGCTTATAGGTTTATGAAAGTACCTAGTCAGCTGTCACATGCTAAGTAAGGGTCCAGTGCATTTTCCTGTGTACCCTATACTTGTGTCTGGCTGTCATATTTTATCAGTGACTTAAGCATTTTTCAAATAGAAGGCCTGAGACAATTCGTGAAATTGGTTCAAATTGTTTCCCGTGCTTGCCCTCTGTACACTATGTGCATGATTCTCCCTGATTTTCCATCAGGATTCGACTGGACATTGTTCTCATGGAGACATCAGCCTTTGAAAAGTATTTTCAAGGGCATTGCCACTAACATAGGAGAAGTACAACTACAGCAGGGAGAATCTTGGGGTTTCTTTTGGATCATCACCAAGCTCCGTGGGATGTCCCAATTCGCAGATGATACTTACCCACATCTGCAGGACAGCCCATCTAGCAGAGAGCTCTTACAACATTCTGGTTAAATACTTGAATTCTCCGCACTTCCTCTGCTAAATGGTCCTTCCCACAGAACATGGTAATAGTTCTGTGCTGAATGGGACATCCCATAGAGCCTAATAAGAGTCCAAAAGAAGAGTAGATAACCCACTACTATTGTGGAGTACTGGACTATATCAGAATATTTTGCTGAATTCATGCACCTACCATATTTGGATGGCAATGGATTGCCCATCTCAGACAAAACTGAATAAAAAAAGATTATATAAATCAAGGTCAATTTTGTATCTGTATATACAAAATAGGACAGATGTATAGATACTTTCTCTAAATTCAATAAAAAGAAAGATCTGCACTAGTATTATTTGGACAGGATATCATGCCTGCATCTTGTGCTATGAATGACTACTACAAAGACAACAATATGCAACATACTAATTGGTGTAACTCTCCTACCAACCTGTTTTGAAGCTGTCACGTTGCACTTTTTTCTCAATAAAATTAATTTAAAAAAGAATAAGAATCCACATGAGCACCATTTGCAATCTGTGATTACAAATCAGTGTGGCTGTGCCCAACACTTTATACAATTTCAAGTTTCAGAGATCTTCCAGTTATTTGAGAAGATTAGAGATAGGTTTAAATCTTGACTTTGAAGATGTTATAAGCCTACCAGGATGTAAGCATTGCTCTGTCTCAATTGGGGGAAATGATACCCCTTCCCTATTTCAGGTTTGGCTGAAACTATGAATGAGAAAAAAAATAATTAAAACATAGAACACGGAATTGGTTAAAACATATACATTCGATTTGACAAATCCACTCCTGTCACTCCAATTAGCATACTCTTAAACTCGCCTCATCTGTGAACTGTGCACATCACTCAGCTGCAGAATCTTTGATTCCATGTGGTGGACACAGCACTGTGCTCTTGTGCTTTCACAGACAGGTCTGAGCAACCTGACGTCCCTGCTGTAACTGCCTGCCTGACAGTCAGAGCTGTTCTCACTAGTGTCCCTCTTGGCAAGGCTTAGACAATGATCCAAGCTGATTGTCCTTTTGGTCTTTCTGCTATAGGTGCTTGGTGCTCACTATATTCTGTAGTTTGGATTCTAGGGAAGCCTTCCAGAGTTTGGCCAATATTTCCAACTCTGAACTATTCCCTGCTATCATAGGCACTGGCTGGTATATGAGCTCAGTTGGCCATGCTGGTCTTTTGAGCTTGGTCAATCTGAGTGGGGTCTCAAAGTGTAGACACTAGCATGCCTGGAGTCTGGCGGTGCAGACACCACACTGTATGGTTGGCAGATCTACTCTAGCTCTCCATTCCCAACAGGGTTACCGTCATGCGGAGTTTTTCCTAGAGCTGGGTAGTCACCTGACACATACACTTGGCCTTTCTGTAGGGCAGGAAACAAAGGATGTACTCACATCACTATTATATGTTGCTTCTGATCATCAAGATTCATTCTACAGTGTCAGCACTCAGGGACCAGAGCATACCTCTAAAGGTACACTTAGGATAAGAAGGTCCTCATAATAGTAACTCTGAATCATCAGGCGGTTTGAACACAGAGGTGAAGTACTTGGTCTTCAGTTCACTGAATGGAACAGCCCATTCCCTGACCCACTCCTTCTGGCATCCATTTGTGTGTTCTCCATTGCCTCTTCAGCATCCTAGGATCCTCTGGCCCTTTCTTAATATATATTCCAGAATAGCATCTATACTCTGGTGAGTCTTCTGACAAAATCAAGAAATGATCCCTGTTATCATTTTAATCTTCACTGTTCCCCAAAAGCGATGTGTTGAAGTCTTGGTAGCCAGCCTATGGTAGGGCATGGGGCCTAACGAAGGAAGTTAGGTCATGATGTGGACACCAAGGAAAGACATGAGGAGGGTCATATCTCTCATCTCTCATTTACCTTCTCCTCCTCTCTCCCCCATGGTAACTGTGGGGTGCAAATTTTCACTGGACCACACACTTCTCTCATGAGATGCTCTGCCTTACTGCAGGCTCAAAGTGATGGGCACAGTGACCATGAGCTACAGCCTCTGGGACAGGGTGCCAGTATAAATCTTTCTCCTTTTTGACTTGTTGATATTTTACCAGAGCAATGGAAAAAAATGACTAAAATAAACCCTGAACAGCAGCTATCATGCATCACATAGACAAAAAATTTCTGGGAAAAGGATCTTTATTACTGTCATCTTTGTTTATCATTTGAATACATCACAAGTTACACAAAATGCCAACCAAGAAGCAAATGTAGAAAAATAGTAGAATTATATTGACACTAATGACATTGTTATTTCTAAGGTAGTTGTGTTATAGACAATTTGTAAGAGTGTGCAGGAAGTTGCAGTTATTGTATACAGATACTGTCACCAGAATAAATATACATTAGGATTCACAGTGGCATCAAGCTATACATTCAGGTTCTTTATTGAGACAGGGATCATGATGAATGGCCCCACCTTCTTTGCCTTCTATAATATGTCACATTTGGAAATGAATATGAGATAAAACAAGACATTCTACAGCAGTGACTGTCCTATGTCATCAATAAGTATAAACCATTAGCTTCTTCTGTTGGCCAAATCTAAGAATGGTAATGCTTTGGGGCACTGTTGGTATACCTTATATTTATTTGATCATCTATATTCCATCTACTAATTTGAAAAAAAGTCACAAGCCTATAGTCACAGAGCATCCAGGATGTTGGATTACACATTGGTAGAACCTAGTCAGGGGATGAGGCCTCCTGTCAGACTGAATTGTAAAGTTCACCTTTCATATCCTCCTATAAATGTTCTGCCTTGATACTGACCTGAGAATGGGAGGCACAGAAAGCTTTGAAGCCCTACCTCGGTGGCATGGTTGCTGTGACGGGTGCTTCTCACCTGCACTGGTTTGCTGCATCCCAATGCCAGCAGGGCAACAGAAGCCAAAAACAGAGGATGTGATTTGTTTTTTAGAGCCAAGAGATGATATATTATTTTAATATTTCTTACTTGTTTTTTTGACTCATTTGACCCTGGACATCCTTGCCTCATACTATGTTAAAGAACAGAGTTACAGCTCAGAAATCTTTGTAGCCACCAAACCTTAACACACAGCTGAGCAGGGACTAAATACATACTGTTCATAAAAGAAATGTTTTCAAAGATGAGTTATGGGAAAATCATGAATGAAAGTAAAAGCACAAACTCCCATGCTGTTACATATGGGAAAAAGGTGGTGAAAGAAATCAATAAAAATACTAGAAAATAAACAAAATGTGTGTGTATATATGATACACCTTAATTATCACTAAATTTGGGGGTGCATAGAGAATGAAATAAGCTATTTTACCATGTGCAGTCATTTTGACCTTGAGTTCAAGAAGATTCTGAGATCTTTGCAAATGGAACAGTGTTCTTTGCTGTGTGTCACATTGCAGCCACTCAACTCTCCACAGGGGTGTACACTATACCCAAACAAGAAAATAATGCTATTGCACTGATCACCCAATCATTCACTGAGTTAACTTGGCAGAGTCAAGACGGGAGGCTCCTGGACTCTCAGCAGAATGCTTGGGCTGGTCAGTCATTGGGCCCCTTTCCTCTAATGTTTCAGACAAAGTCATCTGCCTCAAACCATCATGCATCGCTCACTTGGAAGCCATGTAAAGAATTTCCTAATTCATTACAATGACACTCCCTGGTATAGCTGTCAGTGTCATGTCTCCCCAGGGCCTCATCCACATGCAAGGTCGGGCTTTCTCAGAGGTGGCTCAATGCAGTGTGTGTGACTAACGGTGCTGTTTACTAACTGAGTCTGCTGCCTGGTTTGGCATGACTCCAAGTGTGGATAATGGGAAGGCCCACCTGGGTGCATGCTACATCCTCTAAGGGTATGTAGCCTGGACATAACGTAAGAGCCAGGAAGAAGGCTGCGGTTGTCCCTGTTGCTTGCTGCTCCTTTGCTGTTTTGCTGCCTTCTGCCCACCATGAACAGTTTCTTCCATAGCATGGCCCTCTGCACCCAGTCTTGCCTTGGAGCCACCCAGATGGCAATTGAAACCTCCACAAACTGTGAGCTACAAGAAACCTTTCTTCCTTCAACTTTGGGTATGATGTACTTTGTTTCATTTAGGAGAAATGTAACTATGACACTTTTCTTTTGCTAGCAAATATTCCTAAATATTTCCCCACCTCAGATTTGCAAATACCTGCTTTGCAGCAGACACCATTCCTGATCTTTACTTTTCCTGTTTTGTCTATGTCCCAATGATCACTTTTCATGTAGGCATTTCCAACTGTCCTCTACAGGTGGGGAAATGTTCTATGTAAAACTTCACTGAGATCTATCTTATTTCACAAAGATGCTCTGTTCTGGCAAATTCAGAAGATGAGAGCACACACCTGATCAATGTCAAATTGCTTTTGCAGAAGCAGTTGGTATAGGTAAAATGAAGATCTGGAGAAGAAAATGTGAGCATTAAAGGAGCTGACCCTTTTCAGAATGTACTTGTAAGACTCCCACTCTGTGGTAGCAGGAGAGAATTAGACACGATTTCTGCTCTTGAGGATCTCTGCACCATGGGAGACCTTAAAGACACAGATAGGCATATAGGAAGGACTGAGAAAAGATTAAACTTGTGAGACTCAGAGAAACCCAGCTGCTGTGCAAGGAATTAGGCTCAGATTTATCCTGAAAGAGGAGACAACCGTCTGTGAACAGGATGGGGAGGGTTTAAGTCCTGTTGTACAGGAAATTGATACCTGGATCAATATCATCAACTATCTCAATGCAGGGATGACAGAGAGATAGGAAAAGTATAGATGGAAGCTATGGATGGGACAGCATCATGGTTTGGGGACAGACACTTCAGGCTAAAGGAGACAAGGTAATCCTGAGATATGGGATTGAGGAACATCGACAACAGGTCAGAATGGAATAGATCAGCCAATTGCACTTATTGATAAATGTTATAAGACCATCTTTGGGGCTGAAAAATATTTTCTCATGTACTCTGACTGACTGGTTAAATATGTATCTCAAAGAGAGATACATTATAAGAGAACATCATTAATTTATGGTTTAGGAGCCATAGACTTCAACTCTGGGCTTAATTTAAGCAAAGTTATTAATTTTTACAAATGAGTAACTTTTCTTGATTGCAGGAATTATACCATGAAGAGTTTGAGTTCAATCTTGATTCTACCACAGCTAAAATCTATGATCTTCAGCAAGTCTTTTGACACTTCCCAGAATCATTTGCAGTGTACATGGGCTTTAAAGATTAAATTAAATCATTTGGCAAAACCTAGCAAATAAAATGTAAACATTGCATATTTCCACTACTTTATATCTTTGTTATCAAAATAAAGAAGATTAAATACACAATAATGCAGGTTTATTTTACTTATAAATGTCTCTTATTCTGTAATGCAAGGACTGTGTTTTAAAGCTACACAGTCATCAGTACATCTATGAGATATGGAAATACATCATCCAGAATTCCTCATAAAGGAAGGATTAATGACAATGAACTAACTGTCTTTAATGACTGACAAATCATTACTCAGTAACATCCATACATTTTGATCATCCCGCAAAAAACTCTTCTATATTCAAGACATTCAATTGTATGACAGAAACAGTGGGGATCTTTCCTTAAAAATTATAATTAACCTTCAGAGCCTGGAACCCTGAGAAATTCACTGATACTGTTCACTGTGGAAAGATGTTCTGGGAATGCTTTTCTTTTCTAAATTGTCCATTGCGCTTTTTTGAAGACCCTCCTAACTGTAAGGGTAATGCTCAATCGCTATAGAAAATAAGTTTAAGTGAAAATCAATAAAGAAAATAAGGAAAAGTTGCTTCAAAAGAGAAAGGACATAGATTTGGGAGGCATCTTAAAGGATATGAAAGGTCTTCGCTATGGCAAGTCTCTTGACGTGAAAACCACATAACGTCCTGGTTTCTATACTTCCTCAATGACTCAGTCTTTGTCTATCACAAACTTTGTCTAGATTGGGACCATCTATTCAAGTGAAATTCAAAGAATAAGTATTTCTGAATGTGAACTATCAAACAAGGTGAAAGTAAAGCACTGGTTTTTCCTCTTTCAATTCTGAGATCGCTGATTTTAAGTTAATCTCAAGTAGCTAAAGTACAATGTTAAATTTTGTCATTCTCCCTCATCATTTTAATGTTTAGGATTATATTATTTATGCTCGTATCTCTACTGTTTAGCACAGTATCCAGGATAGATGCTAAATAAATCACAGAAAGTATAAATGAATAAATAAATGAAAAAGGACATTATTCCAAGTGTTAGCATGTGACGGTTGGTTCTGTCAATCTGAGAACAGCATCTACCCTACTTCAAGATACAAGAAAAGATAGCGTGCAAGAATGACATAAGAAAACCTAACTCTATTTCTGTGTGTTCTCTGCTGCACTTTGCTTTTTTTTTACCCCATCTGAGCACCAGTGCCCAACAGTCCTGATTACTTTCAATTTGCAAGCACACACACTGAAGGGGGAAAAAGTGTGATAAAACGTGGCCCATAGGTACACAGGCTTGCAAATGCACTGCTCTAAGCTTTCAATTTTGCAATCATGTGCTGAGCATAGCACATGTGTGGGGGCAGCCACAGCTGCCTGCCCACTTTAGCACCCAGAACCAAGTGGTACTATCTCTCCTTGAAATCCACTGCCTCACTGCCTCTGCTGATAGAACCTTCTAGCAGGCCTTTGCGTTCCCACTGGGCATGCAACCTTGTCAGTCTCCACTGTCCCCTTGTGCAAGCACACACACACACACACACACACACACACACACACACCATTAGGACAGCCTGAATCCCTTTGTTTGTTCGATTTATGGGTAGCCTCTGGTTCACTGCAGGTTGTCAGGAGATATGCGTCACCTGGCTTTAACTAAATTACCTTATTCTTTGTTTCAGACAGTCCAACTACAAACTATAAATTAAATATATTTTTCCTGTATGAAAAGTGTTGAATCTTTGAGCAGCTGACACGGTCACCTCAAAGCATAATATAGAAATTTCATTTGATGGCTTCCACACATTAAAATAATCAAGTGACCATTCCCATTTGGTCCCATGTGTCTATGATGCCACATGTCTTAGCATTTCACTGTCACATCAGCTATGCTCATCAGGAGGAAGGCTCAGGACTGAGCTACGCGGAGGAGTCAACCATGGCCTGCTCTCACGGCAGGGCGGACCAGGCAGTTCTCATCACGCCAGCGTGGAGGAAGACATGAGGCTGAGTGCTGCCCTTTCCAGGGCCTTTGTCTCCAAGCAAGACTTTCTGATAGAATTAAGGATGGAAATTTCCTCCCAGTATATGATGAAAACCCTGCATAGTGGTGGACTTGTCACAACTTGTTGTCACTCCTTTATTCAAATATGCTATTTGCCTTTCTACCAGGATACTAGGTTTCCTAAGCATGCTCTCATACTTTCTCTCTCTCTTTCTCTCCCTCTCTATCTCTATCTCTGTCTCTATCTGTGTCTGTCTGTGTCTCTCTCTCTGTCTCTCTGTCTCTCTCT
>NDGN011549689.1:6896-20624 GCA_002564285.1 Tympanoctomys barrerae | reverse complement strand
GAACTCAGGCCCTTGTTCTTGCCAGGGAAGCGCTTATTCCACTGAGCCATCTCCCCGGCCCCCGAGTTGAGTATTTGTATTGAAGTTGGGCCCCTAGATAAAGGTGTTGGATCTTAAAGGGACCAATGAGCCTCAAGAATATAATCTTGGAAGGAACCTGTATAAGTCATCTATTCTTGGGAAAGGATTTTCATTGTTCTGTGTAGTACAGAATAAGTCATCCTGGATTACAACTTTGGACCAGAAGTCGCAGAAATTCTGCTGTAGACTTTCCATGTGAATGGAAAGAGACAGGAAGAAAAGTGTGTAGCCTAAATATGGGAGATACCACAGAGCATGTAGCCTCCACAG
Source organism: Tympanoctomys barrerae (assembly GCA_002564285.1). Lineage (NCBI taxonomy): Eukaryota > Metazoa > Chordata > Mammalia > Rodentia > Octodontidae > Tympanoctomys > Tympanoctomys barrerae. The sequence continues at coordinate 20,273 of NDGN011549689.1, read as the reverse complement.
AGGCCAGAAGGATGGAAAGGAACTCAAGAAATGGAGATGAGAAAGCCATGAGATGCTACTTTTTATTTGCCTAATGATTCTGGAGGTCTTTATTGTTCTAGACTCTAAACTTCACTCCTGCACAGGCTCTCTGTAATCCTCAGCATCTATCTCCTAAGCAATCTCAGTTCCAGGGAAATCCTTGTTAGATATCTTGCCCTAGGTCCTAAAAAAGAAAAAGGTGACCACATGGAAATGCAGGAAGCTCTACGGTGTGTCCTCTGCTAAGGAGGGAGATGGAGGAGGCAGACTCTGTCCTAGAGTACACAGTGGATTTCAAACACTAAGCAAGAGAAAAACAAATTAATTAACTTGTCAAGTTGTTCCTCTCTCAAAGAATAAATGCAAGAGCCGCCTGCCTATCAAAGCACCATTTTCCAGTGGTGCCAAGTGTCTGGTGACTTTTTTTCTTCTCCAGTTGGAGATTCTAAGGACATTCCCATACCAGGATGGCATTCACGGCAGTTGCACTTCGATGCTAATGAATATTTCTCTGAATTTCACATAATATAAATGAAGGTGTATGAACATGAATGAAGCATAATGCTATTCTTTATGGGCAGGTGAAAATTCAGTGGTGCAGATGAAAGTAGTTTTTTGAAAAATAAAGACATATGATAAAACTTACGTTTAAAAAGTGAATAGATATTTAGCCTTTAAATAATTTTTATTTAAAATTGACTTTTGTTAATTATAATTTATGTTGTACCTTTAATTTAAAAATATAACTTTGTTAAAAGCAATGTGTTGGGCTGGGAAGATGGCTCAGTGGAATAAGTGCTTGCCTGGTAAGCATAAGGGCCTGAGTTCAATTCCCTGTTCTGCAAAAATAAATAAATAAATAAATAAATAAATAAATAAATAAAAGCAACGTGTTTTTGTTGTGGTTAAAAGAAGCATAAAATCCACCATCTTAGTCATTTTTAATTGTACAGTAAAGTAGTATTAACAAAGTGCACTTAGGGGGGCTTATGGGTTAGCTCAGTTGTTTAAGCACCTGCTGGGGCAAACCCAGTCAGGCACAGGGGAATGAGGTTCGATCCCCAGCTCCCCATGCCTTAGCAGACTTGCCCTTAAGGCAGCCTGAACCAGCCCCCCCAAAAAATCCTTCTCAACAAAGTACACTTAGATGTGCAGCAAATCTCTAAAATTTTCCTTATGCAAAACTGAAAGTCTTCACCCCTTAAACAACTACTCTTCTTGTCACAAACCAACCACTGTAGATATCTGCATATAATTATATCCTAATATATTAACTCTCTAAACATTAGTCTATGACGACCACACATTACATGAAAAATGTTGAATACAACATCTTGATTAGTGATTTTGTTGAAATGAAGAAAAAAATGCATGTTATGGAATCTATGACGGTTCATGAATTATGTATGTATTTTATTACTCATTCAAACATCCCCAGCTCTTCACAAGATGACTCAGACATATGCAATAACAATTAAGTCAGTCATTTTTGACATTTTGCCAGCTTTAAGTCATAGGAAGGCTATGATTCTACTCATATTTTTCAATTTTGCCTCTGAAATATAATTGTCAAGTAAGAAAAACAGAACATATTTTGTTTGACAGTTTATTAGGTTTAAACATTTAGGCATATGGTATGTGGGTCTCTATTTGTACTCTTGTCCTGGTCCTCAAAATATAAGCATGTCTGACTGCAATGACATGTGTAATTATCTGTCTTTTTTATATTTACCACAAATTTTGAAAGGGCAATTATTTGTTTTGTTGATCATTGTAATTGAAGTGTTTGGTATAATCCTGGTTATAGTATATCTTGGAAGAAATGTGTTGTGTGTCACTGGCACCACATTCATTGATGACAACTGAGTTATGATGTGTAGGCCACAGTTCTATGATAAGGAGGTACAAAAATTGATAAGATGCAGACCCTGATCTTTAGGGGCTCGTTACTGGGGAAGCAGATTGAGTTTGTTAAAAAAAAATTCTTCCTTATTGTTATTGTTGTTTTATTTCCTATAGGTACACATGAAGTGCTGCAGACAGTATATCTTTCTAAATCCTAGACTCTATTTGTAACTTGGGGATTATAGTAGGATCTATCTTGCAGGATTATTGTGAAGATTAGAAAAGATAATTCGTGTGATACACTTATCATAACGCTGGCCCAGGTTACCTACCCAGCAAACAGTAGATGGTGATAACCATAACTGTAATTTCCATAGGAGTTGTGGAAATACTTAAGGTGGTAGACCTGACAGGGTAATGATAATTGATGTGGGAATTCAGGCCTAAAAAATGTCTATCTGCTCAGATGGTCAGGAAAGGCATCGTGAAGGAAAACATCTCTATAGTAGTATAGTATTAGAGAGTTGGGGGTACATGAAAGGATGCATTTCTGAAAAGGTATATGAAAGAGTCTACACTGAATAAGAAAGGTAACATGGAGTAGAAGCTCATAAGTCAGGAAATGAGTAGCGGCTAGGATGGGAATAAGGCAACATAGCCAAGAGGATCTACTTACCATGGTACTGGCTGGTAATGAAGTGTTATGGTTTGAGTCTAGTTGTTCCCCCAAAGCCTTGTGTAGTCATGGGGTGGCTTCTAGAGTTTGTGATTAATTCATGGTCCAATGTTGGGATTATGGGTGTGAGTGCTACTGGGATTATGGGTGTGAGTGCTACACCTGCCTAGTGCAGATAGCTTGAAGGCAGTGTAAGGAAGGGAGACAAGCTTGCTCTCTGCTGCTCCTCCCTTTTTGCTCTTGCTGTCTTGCTGTTTTCCGCTGCCATGAACTGCTTTCCTCTGCTATCCCACCCTGGCCTTCAAGCCAGCCAAGTGTGGACTGAAATCTCCACAAACTGTGAGCTAAATAAACCTTCCCTTCCTCAATTTTGGGTGTTAGCTATTTTGTCCCAGCAGTGAGAGGAAAAACAACCAAGACAGGAAGGAAGGTAGGGTTGTTATAGACAAGGAGTAGCATCAAGAACCAAGGAGAATTCTGACCCTTCCTGTCAGCCACAAAGCACATTGGAAGAGAGAAAATAAACAGCTACACTTGAAAGGGTTGCAGAGAAGATAAAATCACCAGGGAAGGCACAGATGTCAATTGAAGGGAAGCGCTAAAAAGAGCACTTTGAGAAAAGTGATGGTTTTCTTGGCTTGTTGGAACATGGGGATTCTAGGCAACAAGGTAGAATCACTTATGGTGCTGGGTTGAGTGAAAATCAGGAGGCTGGGTCAGGAACAAGGAAAAAAACAGCCTCCCACAGGAAATGGCACCATTAAGGAGGTGTGAAAGTGTGAGATTCTTTAGAATCGGGTGCTCAGTGGAGCCACAGGGCTTATGCTGCTGCCACTAACTGATGAAAACAGGGAGGAGAAGCATTGAGAATTCATCCATATCCCTTTCCTTGGAAAGGAAAATCTATCATCCTGGTCTTGTCGCCAAATGAGTATGAACTTAGCTATGTGACTCAACTTGCTGCATCCTTTTCTTTATTTAAGACACAAGCTCAGTAATACTTGCTTTGGGAATCAAGGCAATGAAATGTATGAAATGTACATTTCCTTAGGGAAATACAAAATGCTTTGCAAGTACAAGAATGATACTTTTGTGTCAAGTCATGGAGGGTTCTCTCCCTTTCGGTGCTTCATATACACCAGAGCTGTGAATACGTAGAGGCATGCAGGCCACCAGCTTCAGACACTAGCTGGGTTTTGGTCAAACACTAGTGAGTCAGAGGTGTGATCCTAACAGTGACTTCAGTCACCGGCACATCACAAGCCACACTGCGTGAAGGAGGATGTGAAGAAAGAAGAGAATCCAATGGTTGGAAGAAACAAAGCCAGATATCTAGAAGGTTCTGTGTAGTCAAAGGGCAGAGGTGGTGAAAAGCACCCCTTAAGAGGGCTTCATTTCTTAGTGGAGCTATGGCCCCATTTAATGCCATACAGTTCAATCATCTTGGGTGGGAAGACAAACAGCAACAGAATGCAAGGTAAGTTATCAGCATAGAAGATTATAAGTCATGTTTGGGTAGGAGGGCGGTATTATTTCTCTGGCTCTGGTGATGTTTTTTCCCCTAGAGCTTGGCTGCATATGGCTTTGGTCATACGCCTCCCCCAGAGTTGTAATTCACTGTGATTTCTCATGTGTAATGTATCAAGCTGCGTGTTGACAAACTGGGCATTTAATTATCTGATGGTTGTACTTTCTTCACTTCTGAATAATGAGCTGCATTGAGTACCAAAGTGTGAGGTGCTTACAACCTCTCTGCAGCAGTTGGGACTCTTTTTGGGTCCGACAGGGATTCAGTGGTTCACTTGCACCTCGGGAGGGTAGGTGAGGCAACACCCTGGAGACTTTAGGAAAACCACGGACTCGCCTTAATTATCCGGGTATAAGTGAAAGCTCATTTCAACAGACTTTAAGTCACCATCTTCATTTTTTGAGCCTTGAAGATTGTTTGCAAGAAGTGTAGCATCACTGGAGAGCTAGATCTGTATCATATCAGTTATTATCACTGCAGTGGTGTCCGGTATGGGAAGGTTTAAAATGTCAGAAATTGCCTTAAAGTGGTCTGAAATGATCAGTTTATTGTTTTTTCAAAGCATACAGGCCACCTTAAAAAGGTGCAAGCAGAAGGCATCTCTATCTGTAGGGTACTTGAGTTTCCAGACCATGAACTCTGCCTCTTTTAGATTATAGTTCTTGTTTAAAAAAAAAAAAAAAAAGATTCTGCATTTACCTGAATAAAGGCAGCAGCAATTTGGGCTTCTTGTCCTGGTCCAGTTTGCATTCTCAAGGTTTGTACAGATCAGCTGACACACACTGTAGTGCTACAAATTGCAAATCACATCTGAGCACGACCTCCCCTTACCCTACCGGCCCAGTGGTAGTGATGGTGGCGGTGGTGGCAGCGGTAGTGCTGGGGGTGGTACAACCAGAGCTGCTTCTGTGCCAAGACCATCACTGCCACCGCTGGCCTCTCCTGCGACCGTGGCAGGCACAGCCACAGGATGAGAGCTTGTAAGCCTGCAGTTTGATGTCATTATAAAGGCTTTGATTATCAAAGGTCACAAGAACTTGAGCTCTATTAAGCCATAGGAGAACAATACACCAACTAAAAGCATGGCATCTTGTTTTGGGCTGAGTATTTCCTAACTAAATGAGACTATGTCTAGGGCAGCCCCACCCTCAATCACCTCTGCCACTGAGGCTTTTTTTTTTTTTTTATCAGTTCATATAGACTCCAAACCTATATTGTTAACTACCATTCACCGGCAGAAGCTTAAGGCCCCAGAAAGAACTAAAAACCAGGCCCCAGAAAGAACTGAAAAGCCAGGGTGGTGGGCAACTGCTGAAGTGACTACCAGGATTTCTGGTGGCTGGTACCTGTGCTTCTGAGTAATCCCCTCCTCTTGAGGGCTGGGCCCAGGGAGTCGTGCCTACAAGACTACAACACAAGTTACATCAGATCTGAGGTTAGAGTCCCAAAGCTTCTGCCAAAGCTTCTTGCTTGCCCCTCAACTTGTCTATCTCTGCTGCTTTTTCTTTCTCTCCCTTGCTCCTTGCCTCCCTCTGTCAGGCCTCGATGAGGAAGCTAGCAGTCATGTTTTAAGCGCCCACTTGCAGAGGCACTCATGGCCAGGAGTTGATGTCTTGGTCAACAAACAGTGAAGACTTGGGACCTGACAACAGCATGAGAGCCCTGACGTGTCTTGTGAGGCCTCCGAAAGCCTGTGGGGTAACAGTGAGTGAATCCTCCTTGGTCCAGCCTGGCAATGCCATAGGACAAGCTGACACCTTTATTGCTGCCTGTGAGAGGCCTTTTGTCAAAAACAACCAGCTAAGCCAAGCCTGGATTCCTGATCCAAAAATACTTGAGTTAATAAATGTTCGTTGTTTTAAACTGCTGAGGTCAGGGGCAATTTATTATATCACATAAATAACTAATTCACCCGCTGCTGTGTTTTCTACAGCACCATAACCAGCTGATAAATGATATCCTTGCTTCCATACCCCACTTCCATTCACCAAAGATTGAATCATATTCACCTTACTAAAAATACATATTTTATGATTCCTTATTTCTCCAGAGCAAAAACACTCTAGAGTCCAGCACTGAACATCCTCGTTCCTTGGTAATCTGACGCTTCCCTACAGTTTCCAACCTGCTATTTATCAGGGATCCCACTTTTGAAAGTCTCTTCTTCAACTGTGCCAAATGTCTGCAACTCCCAAACATACAACAGTTTTTTTTTGTTCCTTGTGCCATGTTTTAGATCTAAAATGGCCCCCAAAGTTTCGTGTATCAGAGATGGGGTTTTGGAAGAGGATTGGATTGCAGGGTACTCCTCCACTGCCAAGTTGTTAGCTGACGAGCTTTTAGGGGATAGGGCCTGGTGGAAGGTGGGTCATGGGCATGACTGGTGTCTCTCTGTCCTCTCTGCTTCCTGGATCCCAGGAGGGGAACGGCTTTCCCCCTGCTATGCTATTTCTGAGTTCTCCAAAAACCATGAGCCAAAATAAACCTCTCTCTTGAAATTGTGGGTGTTGGGTACTGTGCTTCAGCAAGGCTAAAGCGGCCGATCCACTGTGCTTTGTCCTGATGTTCTCTTTGTCTAGCATGCATGCATGCTGTGCCTTCCTCCTAGGGATCTGCTAACCATCCTTCAAGATCCCGCCCCACTTCCTTTCCACAAACACCTTCTCTGCCACAGGCAAAGTGGACTCTCCCTGGGCTTCACTCCCATGGTCCTTTGCTCCTTTCATGTCATTCGCTCCCTGACAAGACCACAGGCTTCTCGTAGATAGGAAAAGTGATTCCTAAGCATAGTTACTTAGAGAAAATGGTTAAAAGCCAACCTAAGTTCAAAACCCTGACTCTACCTCTTTATTGAGCTGAAAGCTTTAGGCACATTATTTAACTGCTGGCATCTCAACCTCCTCCTACTCTGCAAAATGAGCCTAATAATAGGACCTCTCTATTATTTTTCTTTTATAATTCAATAAGAAAATATGTGGAAGGTTCTCATCATACCTGGTGCTTTTAAGAGTTCAATGTGACTATTTGTATCTATAACCATAGGGACCAATACAAATTAAAATTAAATTTATGTTTTGTGATTCTAAGAATTTTTTGTTTTTCCACTGAAGAAAAAGACACATAAATAAGTAAAAGTTATAATAGTAGAATGTGAGACATTGTGGAAACCTGTTTTGCCTTCTTCTAAAGTAGGTCCTACATATTAATACTAAAATAGCTAATAAATTAGCAGGTAGGAGAGAGAACAGAGTTCATTTGTCTACGGAACTATTTGTCCAGAGCCTGGAAATAAGATTTTCTCCAAAAGGGAAATAAATATTAATGTGGTAAAAGTGATTGTCATTTTGAGGGTGAAGAAACCACTTTCAGTTTTTGTTTTTTTTCCTCTCGGAACCGGGGATTAAACTCAGACCCTTGTGCTTGCCAGGGAAATGCTTATCCCACTGAGCCATCTCCCTGGCCCCCGCTTTCAGTTTTTTGAAAAGAAATATTGCCAGGGAATCAATTTGAGGAGCTACTAACCTCTGACAAGCTCTTTCAAGTAGTAGGAGAAAGTAGAAGGGGTTGGATGGAGGAGCCCCAAGATCTGGGTTCTGGGTCCAGCTGTACCCTGACATGCCGATGCCAGCTGCATATGGGAGGCAGCAATTCCAGCACTGTAGGCAGGAGCGACTGAGATCATATATATGAGGAAAACATTCAAAAGTTTATGAAAACAGAAATGTATAATGTGTGTATTTTTGTGGTTCCCTATTTACATAAGAAATAGCCAAGCACGTGTAAGGACAGCAATGGAAGATATAATTGATCCTGCTTATGTAAATGTGATGTTTTTCTTAAAAGCCTTCCAAAAAGCTCAAAAGGAAGTCATAAGACTGAAGTCATTTTAAGGAACTCTTTTTTTTTTTTATTGGAGTAAAAATGATTTTTCTTTCTTGGAACTAAAAGAACAGAATTCTTAAAAAAAAAAAAAAAAGCTCCAAGGAATCCAATATATAACATGAAGAAACCAAGCACTACAGACCAGGAGCTAGCTTCTTCAACTTAGTGTCTGAGTCCTGGAACATCATTAAGCCAGGTAGGTCAACTCCTAAAAATTAGCAAGTGTGTGTATTCCCAGGAGTCAATATGGAATTTGGCTATAGATGGTTGTATTTAACAACTTGTCCTAGAATGAGCAATCCATTGGAATTTACCTTCTGAGAAGCCTCTTTTCTAGGTGGATATTTGAAAAACTTAAACACAGAAGAAAATTCTAGGTAAACATGATCAGCAATAGGATATACTTTGTTCCAGGCTGAACATGGTGACGACTACATAATCATAGCACGCTGGGAGGCAGGAGTACAGCTCTGAACCCACCATGGGCAACTTAGTCACTTAGCAAAAACTTGTCTCAAACTAAAAAAATTAAGAGGATTCAGTGAGAAGGCCCTTAGGTTCAATAGCTAGTACTGTAAAAATAACTTTTCTTTAAGAAAGGTGCTTCATTCCAATAGAGAAAAATAAAAAAAGAGACAGATGTCCAACACGATCTGTGTATAACATAGAACCTTCTTTCCAATTCTAGACGTTTCTTCTTTGATCATCTCTGAGATGAAAATCACTCTGCAATTTGAAACAAAAATAAATAGCAAATGTTAGCAATGCCTAGAACCCTTGTGGAAATAAGGTGAATAAGACAAGGCCTTCAGACCTGTGAGAAAAATCAATCTGATGGAAAATTGATAAACTTGTTCAATGTGAGGCTCCAGGGCTCAGGGCTGACCCAGTGACCTCCACTGAGACACCCAGCGAAGTCCCTGCCAGTTCTCTTAATCCGTTCAATTATACAACATCATTGTGAAGTGAACCTTTTTGTTTCTTTCTTTCTTTCTTTTTCTTTCTTTCTTTTTTAACTAAACATCACTTTAAATTAACTTTTTTGCCACTGTATTTTAAATTCCAATTTCTTTTTCTTCATTCTCTCTTCTATACTAAATTATTAAAATCACCAACTGCTCTACAATCAAAAATATTTCAGAAAGAAATGATGCCAAATTTGAACTGACTAAAGTGAAATCAGACAGAAGGGAAGATATTTTGAACATTTCCACGGTTGGTGCATTGTTGAAGGCTACGGCAACAAGTAATTAAAATTGACTAGTTGGCTTCTCCCCAGGAAGCCAGCACTCAGCTTAGTGTTTGGCCTCATTAGAGCCTAATTCAGACCAGAGAGGTATCTGAGTGAAATGAAACAAACCAACGCAACTACAAATGGCCTGCCGTTTTCTTCATCTATAGCTTCCCTTTTAAAAAACTGTTAAGCTATGGAAAGGTTAAAAAAAAAATAAGTAAAATAGATTTTGATTGGGAAACTCAGAAGGAAGAGATTAAGAAAGGAAGGGATTCTTGTTTTTAAAAGAATTTGTAGAATTCGTAAATGGTACTCAAAGCCCCACGGTCCTGTGCATGCAGCCAGCCATCTCAGTTCTGACCTACACACTTCTCATCTGTCAGTATTCACTTATATGCTTATGAAAATAAAGGATATGCAGCGCCTCCTCATTGGAAAAGCAGAATTATACTTCACCTTTATACAGGGACGTAGCTCAGGCCCTGGCCTCTGTTCTGGTAGGTCCTGTACCCTGTGTATACTACCTCCGTGACAGCCGTGTCTGTTCAAAGATTGCCAGGTGTGCCTGCATCTCTTCCCTTTGTCAAACTCCATCCATTTCAAGCCCATTTAGTTCCACAGCTGATCTTCAACATCTACTGAATTCTCCCCCTGCTTGATGCTACAGATGTAAGATCACAACATGGTCCCTGCTTGTAAAATCCTCACAGAAGAATGAGTCTCTGAAAGTGCCGTCAGAGCAGGGCCCTGAGTTCCAAGGAACACCAGCCAGATGATTTGTTCTATGGGTACATCCTAAAGTAACAAAGAGACATTGTTTTAGAAAGAAAAAAGAAAAAAAAGCTGAGGAGGGGGTAATTGTTTAATTAGAAATTGATTAATTTCCTTCCTTTAAGAAACAAAACTTCAGAAAGTGGCTGGCTAGTTTCATGCTTGACAACATTAACTCCTGACATGACTGCAACCTCTTACAATGACAAAGAAAAGTTCAATCAAAGGAAACTACTGTTGCCAATAGGTAGCACTTCAGATGTCTTATTTTTAAAAATCTGCAGTAACTTTCAGGGTCTAAATAATCATGCAAAATATTACGTTGTTTAGTCGCATGAAATCACAAGTTTAGTGATCTTGGTTTCTATGATTTAGGGAATCAGATTTGGGAAGACAAGCAGACCACCAGGAAGCTGCTGCTCAAGAAGGGATGGTTCCAAGACTGGAAACGTGGGCTCCCAACACAAGAGAGTAATACACGATACTGCCACAAAGCACCACTTTTCATTTGAAATTAGAAGTAAAATGTTCACCTAGAAATTTTCAGTCTTCCTGGGACATTTGATTTCCTCTTTGTGACTCTGAAGAGATATGTGTCATAGGAAAGCTTGAATTCATCCAGAATTGGCTTCCCTGGCAGGGAGTAAGGAGCTGGTTAGCCATCTGTTACTAGATTTACTAGTTCTTGGCTCCATTTCTATACACTGACCATCTTTAAGAAATTTCCCTTTCACTTGGCAGGTTCGGAAATCAGCATATTGATTAATTAGAAAGAAAGGAGCCGCTGCTAAAATACAAAGTTTGTGAAGACTGGTCCTGTTGGGCTCGGACATGGATCATCTGATGGGTGTTTGTTTGATTTAGAAGAAGGAGCAATGAGATCTTAGGCCACCACTGGTTAAGGCATTAATTATGCAAGATTAACATATTGTACCATACGTTTTATACAAAATGCGAAATCTGCAGTAAAATTAGATTGAAGCATATTTTACTTCTTTCAGAAGGAACCAAATGAGTCTTTAGGAACGACCTAATGCACAGCACTTGAAAAACTGATTTTAAAATTAAAATGTCTTGGAATCCAATTCATGCTGAAGATCAAGAAGTGAAAGCATTTTACCCTGAATTATTGAGCTGAGTGCCTGAAGTGAATCCATTGTGTCGGGCTGCATACATGTAGTTTCTTTAGCTATTGCTGAGTTCACAATACGTCCTCTGTGTGAAGACTTATCCTGTCTCCTCTGCTGAAGTCCACTTCACTTATACTGCACACCTAGTTTATTACTGTACCTTGCAACAGTGACATATTACTTTTACTTTGTGAGTAGAATATTGCACTTTTCCACATGTTACCAAGCTGCAAGCGCTTGTTAGCTCTCCTGGGAAATTTGTGGTGGTGTGAAGTGAGCCCCTGTCACCACTCAATGGATTGCAAAAATAGTAGAGCTCTTGCTAAATACCTGGCTCATGTCTTGAAAGATTGCACTGATCCAATCAATATCTCCAACAAGATTGGTTGTAGCCAGTCTTGTTTCAATGTGGGAAATGGATATAATATGCTTAAGAGTGTATAGTTGGGTATCTTCTTCCAGTGTGTTCTTTCTAGCTAATCCTTTGGCATATTATCTATATTTATAAATATTACAAAACACAGTGTAAGTAGACTCACACACCTGTACTGGCACCTGCCCATAGTTTAAGTGCTGTGAAAAAAGAGGACTATTTGTGAGACTCACAGACTTCTATTTAAGGCCAAAATCTGTTGCTAGACAGGCAAGAAACCTTGGGCTAGTGCCTAATCCTCCCAGGCCTCTGTTTCCTTCTATGCAAATGGAGGCAATAATGCTTGCATCAGAGGCTTGAAACTTATCAAGCACTTAACAGGCACACTCTATAGGTTAATGTGCTTTCTTTTCTTCCTTGTAGGCATCATTTTTTTTCTAGCTTTATAATCTCCCAGTTTCTCCTCTCTGTGAATTTCCACTTTTGAGTGTGTGTCTAGAAGTTTGTTTGCTTGTCTGTGTGAACCTTTGTCTTCATATGTATACCACTAAACATGGTGATCAGCTTTGATTTTAGCTGTCACTACCTTTAAGAATTTCAAAATAATTTCCTTCCAATATTAGCTAGCATGGGTTATTTTAAATCTTTTACAGCTGTTTTTGTTTCCAACTATTTCCATCAATAAAAAATATTCTCTTGAATGCTTTCATTTCAACTTCAGCAAGAATTGGATTCTAAGACATTGTAATTTTAAAATCAGTTTTTGATCCCAACATATCTAAAAGGCAATTACAATTAAAATTAAAAGTCTAAATGAGTGGCAATATGCGAAAAAAATTAAATGTATAGAATAAGTGTCTTTTACAAATTCACTCTCATATTAAAGAAAATATGGGGCCAGCAGTATAGCTCAGCCTACTAAAGCTCCTGCTTAGGCAAGCTCAGGGACTGCGGTTTGATCCCCTGCACCACATGCCATGCCAGCCTTACCCCTAGGGCAGGCTGAATCAGCCAGAGTCCAGGCGTGGTGGTGCATGCCTGGAATCCCAGCACTGAGTAGGCTGAAAGCAAGAGGATCACCACAAGTCTGAGCTGCATAGTGCGACCCTGTAACAACCAAATACATAAAAAGAAAGAAAATATAGACTTCTAAATAGAAAAAAGTTGAAATATATTTAAAATATGTTATAGAAAAAATGATAGCAAAATCTTACTGAGGCTCATACTCCATTTCCATATAAATTTTGTCCTCAGGATACACCAAGAAGAATAAGACAAGCCATGGCAAAAATGGGCCTCATCTTCATTGTCATGGGGGAACATGGTCTGAGATTTTCTGTAGTACTCTACTTAAGCTAGGACATTAGAACACAACCTTTTCTGAAGGTAGGAACAAATGTCAGGGCCTTGGTTACTTTCCTCTCATTGCTGGGACAAAATACCTAATGCCCAAAATTAAGGAAGGAGAGGTTTATTTGTTTCACAGTTAGTAGAGGTTTCAGTCCATACTCAACTGGCTTCAAGACAAGTGGCACATAGCAGAGGGCAGCAGTTCATGGTGGCAGAAAACAGCAAAGAGCAAAGGGAGGAGCAGCATTTCAGCAGCTAGCCAGCCTCTCCCCCTTCCTTCTGTTGTATGCAGAGCACCCACCCCAGGGTGGGTGTAACACCCACACCCATAATCCCAGCATTAGATCATGAATTAATCACAGACTCTAGGATCTGCCCCAGTGGTTGTGTGAGGCTTTGGGGGAACAACTAGACGCAAACCGTAGCAATTAGCATGTCAGAAATCAGCTATATTTAGGAGCCGGGGAGATGGCTCAGTGGAATAAGTGCTTCCCTGGCACCCTGGCAAAGGCCTGAGTTCAATCCCTGGTTCTGAAAAAAAAAAAAAAAAAAAAAAAAAAAAAAAAA
>NDGN011549682.1:3362-21179 GCA_002564285.1 Tympanoctomys barrerae | reverse complement strand
TTGGACAACTGAAGGTTTCTCTCTAGTTGCAGACCTTCCCCTGGCTGACCGTCTCTGTCCCTGCTCTTCTTTCTGATAGCAACATTTCAACTGCGCTGTGTAAGAGCAAGCTGCAGTCAGAAACCTTCATGCTATAGAGGGCATCTTGGTTTCCTGGCATCTTGGGCAATGTGTGCATGGTTGCTTGAGCTGATGTGTTGACCAGGCTAACCAAGTTGCTTTTGTTCTGGGCACTGTCCGCAGATCTACTCACAGGGGATGAATGTAGAGTTTTGGAGCCCTTTTTGCCCAGCTATGCAAAAGAGACCATTGCTGAGGGTAGCTGACGATGGAGTCACTATCCTTGCATGTAGAGTTCAGTAAGATGTCTTGGAGGAATTGTGTCATAAGTGCCCGCCTGTACTGTGTCTGCTTTCCATTGTATAGGTGAGAAGTCTGAGGGAAAAAAAAAAAATTGAAAGCTGAGTACAAGCCCATCCATCTCCTTCTTTGAATAAGAAGAACAAACACTATTGCTCAGACCTTTAGGCTGAAATTTTCCCAACCCTTAGGATTCAGTAAATATACTCTATGAATACTTAGGAAGTTCCTGAGTGAATAGGTAAGAATAATTATAATGCTAATACCAGTAATCATAACATTAGTACTGACTTCCTGCTTCTCTAGAAATTTTAAAGAAGTTCTTGCAAGGACTCTTAGATAGGCCTTGTCATTATTACTACATGGTGGAAATTGAGGCATGGGCATTAAGAAATCCACTTTGCTGTGTGAAGAGCAAGAGTTTGCTGAAATAATGGGCATTGTAGCCTCAGAGCTCATCCATCTAAATCCTTTTCCATCTTGCTTCAACTACAGACTTACTTATGCTTTCTTTGAATTAATGAAGCCAGTGTAATTTTCTGAAGATAGTTTGCAGAGTGAAGCATTGCTCGTGCACCTGTGACCATTGGTTTGACATGTCTGTGGCTCCTAATTCAGCTCAGACTGATTCCTGCTGGCCCAGGCCTCCCACAGCGGGGCCTTCATTGTCCTTTGCCTCTTAAGCTCACACCATGCCAGGCACATGACAAGCTTCTCCTCAGTGAATATTGTCTGAAATGAATGCAATTGGCATGGAGAAATGCTGAGCAAAGGCCACATCTTTGAAGGAAGAAAAGAGCAAGCCCTCTATTCCACTGGACAGAGTGTATCAAAGTCTCCTAGGCTTGTTTGCAATACCTGGAAAACCTGTTTTCCAGTCTGATCTGAGAGTGACACATTAGCAGAGGGGACTCTCCAGAGAGATGGCAAGAGGATACGTGTCTCATAGCCTCCCCAGAAAAAGAAATAGAAGCCAACTTTCTCCCCAGTGTGGTTGAGTATGTCTTTGCAAGATGCTCAGCTCCCTAGGTTTTGTGTCCTTGTTTCCCAGGTCTGTCAAGCCACCCTTCCCCGCCCCATCTTACCATCATCCCTTCAAGTGAGTGTCAATTACAGCTGACTTTGCAGCCTCCAGCCCCCAAATACAACAGCCGTGCAATGCCCTGGGCCCCATGGCATAAGGCAATGCAGCTAATTAGCCAGGCTTGGCTGTGCCCTGTGCTTCCCTTTGTAAAGCTCCTTGAGAAACAAATTTCCAATGTTGATTTGCAATGCTTCGTTCCTCACAGACATCATCAATATCTCCATGCAAGGAAGCAAGAGTCTCCTCTTCTGTTTTCATCTGGCCTTTGAAATTCGACATGGCCGCTAATGTAGATATCATGATAAAGATGATGACAGCTAACTTAGTGAGCATATGCTGTCTACCAGGAGCAGTTACAAGCCCTTGCTACAGACTCGCCGACTGAGTTCTCATAACAGCACGTAGTGTTCTTATCCCCATTTTAGAGAAAGGAAGCTGAAGCTTATGGAGTTTAAGTAACTGGCATGAGATGGTTCAGCCCCTTCCTCTTTTCTGTATCTAGGTTCTGCTACTACCTTTCTCCTGTTCTTTCCTACTCCTCTCAATAAGGTCATAACCTTGTTGCCTTCATTTTATGGGTTTGGAAGCTGAGGCTTTGCAAATTTTATTAAGATACCATGAGTCTCAGTAGGCTTGGAAGATTTTGAACCTGAAATGTCTGATTTGGGGGCTTTGTGTATAAAATATATCATGACATGCTATATTTTCCATGTCAGACCAGAAATGGCTCCATCTGTTCAGGCCATGCTGCTTGTATTAACTGATGATCTTGTGGGGTGCTGCCAGTGCCCTGGAGGTGACAGAGGCCAGGGACCAGCACAGCTGCAAACTTAGAGGTGTGATGACCTGTCACCTGTGCTACATCAGGCAAATTCCTCCCCCTCTGTGTCTGTGGCGTTTACATGGAACATCTGAGAAAAACATTGGCAAAGGTTTTTACCAAAGATTAGCTTTCTGCACCAGAGAAACTAGACACTCAAAATAGTTATTATAGGCTCAACTAAAACCGCAGCGATAGTCAGACCTGAATTCAAATCTGAGCTCTACTATTAACAGGCCTTTGAAAAGTTCCTTAAATCCCCCAATTTCCCACTCTAATAATATGAATAATAGTAAGATGCTATGTGTTACTGGGTGAATAAACACCCAGAATCTAATAGTATCCTGGCAAGGGTAGTGCTTAGCATAATTATGAGCACATTAGTTGAAGCTGAACAACATCCGCATGCAGTCGAAACATTGCATTAAAGTTGGAGAAAAGATCTCAGAAGAGAAGAAATGATGGTGATTTAAGTTTCTGTTCTTCCCCCATACCTTTCTATTGATCAGGGGGGCTGTATGTTGTGATTAATTAAAATCAATACCTTCAAGTTGATGGGGGTGTTACTGCAGAAAGACAGCAGCAGGCCACAGCTCAGTGCAGACGGGTGGGGAGGTTTCTGTCAGTTCAGGCAGATCCTGACCTTCCCTTTGGCCGCTGAAACAACTTAGGTCTCAATAGAACGCAAGTAAATCAACACTGAAGACAGAGTTGTGTTTGTAGACTCCAGCGTCTGATCGCCCATTACAACAGTGAGTGGACCTTTCTAGAGATGCAAGCTTATGTGTTTCATCACACAATATGCATATAGAGCTACCAGATGCACTCACCCTGGCAATGTGCTCGTCTACGTGTGCTTTCCAGGTAGGAGTGACAAGTTCTGAGCCAAGTGAGATAACTAGAATGCTAGGGACCTCTGGGGACCCTTGTATTATCCTGATAAAATAGCACCTTCTTTATTCCCCTTGCCTTCTGATGTTTAATGATACCCTAATGGACATAATGACAGCGTAATGGTTATAATTATATCCTAATGGCCCTATGGTCTCATTATGGTTACAATGACATCATGATGACTAAAATAGCAATGCCATGGTCATAATAGTATTGTACCGGCCAAAACAACAATCACTCTGACCATGACAATTGCACAACAGCCACAACTGCATAATAATGGCTACAGTGATATCCTAATAGCCAAAGTGGTGTCACAACACTCATATGGAGGATAATGCTCCTAATGACATCATAATGGTTATAATGATGGTATGATGGCATCACAACGGTGGGTATGCAGCATGTGATTTACAATCAGAACTGTGATTTATCATTCTGATTCACAGAACAGCTAAACAGAGGCAGGGTTCTGAATTTACATCCTGTGAGAAAATTCATGCCTACTCATTTCAGCCTCTGCAGTCAAGATTCCAGCTATTTGCAAACCAGAGTATTTCTAAATGAAAAACTATTCCAAATCTTAATCTCCCACATAAATGTGGAACGTGTGCGAATGTGTATGATATATTAGTTTTTCCATTATGTATTACTCATTAGATTTCTTTGTTAAATGGAAGGACTGATTACAATGTATGACTGCCTTTTATTTTTCCCCCAAAAGCTCCTTTGCCATTTCTAAGCAGGGGAAGGTTTGTTTGAAAACCACACAGATTTTGCTTTCAAAATCTTCTTTGTTTGCATTTCTTGGCTCATTCATCCCCCACGAATAGGAAGGTGTAAGTTGACCTTTGACACACGAATCAAAACCAAGTACTGGAAAATCTCTTTAATAAATTTAATTTGAGGTGGCAAGATATTTTGGGGGAAAATTTTTTAATTATCATAAGATGCTGTTATTTCTCAAAGAAGAAGCATAATTTCGCCAAGATTCCAACACTCACATAAAGAACTTGGAGACAGTGATGGAATCAGAGTGGAAATCTCTGCTCCTGTGAAGAAAATGTTCAAAGCTGATGAAACCCAGTACTTTTCCACTTTTACCTTTCAATGGCTGCTGAAAATAGACTGATGCCCACAAGTGGTATGTGATGTGATTTCTTTAAAGCATCATGTTTTGCCTTTCAAATTAAAATAAACCCTTTATGATTTTCTATGCCACAGTCATGTTGGTTTGTGTGACACTTGTGTGGCACTTGCACCAATCATTAAGTAACCTGACTGGTATAGAGAGTCACCCCTTCCCAGCTTCTAGGGCTGTGTTTCACATGGAATTGTAGTTAAGAAGTCGGAGAGTGGTCCTCTGGCCAGCAACCAAGTCCTTAGGAAGATGTGTAGCCCTTCAGGTAAGGGATATTACTTATGTTATCCCATTTTAAACATAATGGAGACCTCTTTCTATCAGTGGCCATTGCCAAGCTGTGGCATTTGTCGATGGTATCGGTCAGTCCACCAACTAATTCAGACAGCATCAATCACCCATGTGTGTACTTAGGTCATTCCTTTACAGCAGGCTGTGGGCTGTTTACTGATGAGAAGCTCAGAGAGATGCATCTGAAATGGTCTCGGAGGTGCTCTTGTCCAACTCTCACTGTACCCTAGGCTGACTCCACATTACAACAGCCTGAGCCTCTCGGTATGAAAATCTGAAATCTGACTTTCCTCTAAACCTGCAATTTATGGGCATCAATGTAACACCAGAGGAAGAAAAATCAACACCATAACACTTTGTTTCATGTATAAAATTATTTGAAATATTTTATTAAATGACCTGCAGGATCCAGGCAGAAGGTATAGATAAAACAAAATACATTTTGTCTAGACCCAGATCTATCCACAAGGTATCATCTTATGTATATGAAAATTTTTCATGTAAAAATATTTCAAAATCCAATGGGAAAAAAGCACCTCTAAAACCCAAAACACTTCTGATCCCAAGCATTTTGGAGAAGGAATATTCAGATACAGCTTCAAACCATAGTTGCTATGAATTTAACAGTTGCTTTTGTCCACAAGCTAAGCAAAATCTTGTCTTTCATACCATTATACTGGAAGTTGGCTCGGCAAGTGATATATGCCTCTAATCTCAGCATTTTGGAAAATTGATAAAGAAGGATTGCAAGTTCAAGCCAGTCTGGCCAACTAAGTCACTGTCTAAAAATAAAAAAAAGAAATAAAATGGTTTGGGGATGTAGCTCAGTGTAAAGGTCAATGGATTCAATAACTGAGAGGCAGAGTTGCCATTATCTTATTCTGAGAGGCATGGAAATGAAGGTGTTGAGGAGTTTGGCTAAATTGCCTGTGGCTCACCATTTGCAGTTGGCCATTCTGGGAACCCAACCGAGATTCTCTGGCCATCCAGACTCTTTACTCTGCAGCTTCCTCACAGCACATCATTCTGGCCTTTCTCCCTAACTGCCACCTACTTTATCCTTTGTGTGATGGTAGAGCTACTCAGAGCGCTAGTAACTTAATTAGACTGATACTCAGGTGCCTATCCTGTGAGTTTATTTTGTCACTTGTTTACCTGTAAACAAATTATGGGAATGTGTTGAATTATTGGCAGAGACAAGGTGAGGGATGGTCTTAGAAGGAGCCAGCCAAAAATGTCCAGAGTCATATAATTATCTATTTGCTGCTTCTGGTCTACAGACTTGCTGGCTTTTTTTTTTTTTAATGGGATTATGGAAGATGAAAAGGAAATGCTTACTTCAGCTCTTAAGAGCAATGTAAGCAATTTTGCACTGTACCTACTCCCCAGGGGTGTTGGGAAAATGTTTCTAGTAAATTAAAGTATAATAAAAGCATTGGCAACACGGCAACTTTTATATTAATTCCTTAATTTTTTGCAGGCTTAATTATAAATCTCTTGGGGGAAGAGGAGAAGCCTCTGGGTTCCTTCACAGGACTGGAGGCCCCTCCTCTGCTGAGAGCAGTGTGTGCTGTGCTGTAGCCTGTGTAGTCACTGGGAGATGCGCAGGGTCATCCCCAGGAAAGGAGAGCTGCTCCACTAGGACCAGGGCACCAGCCAAAGTGTCCTGCTGAGTGGGGATGACAAGTTGTGTGACTCCTCAGTTGGGAAGACTGTGTTATTGTCTTAAGAACAGTCTCTACTTGTGGAATAGTTTGAAAACCTGAATCCTCCTTTCTGTTTGAGTGACCCGGAGAAACTTGGGCAGGTGCTTCCTGTGTAACATGGGATGGAGGGGGTATTATTTTCCATGGGGCTGTGCAAAAAGCTGGTTCTGCTAGCCCTGATGATCCACTAGACTAGCCCAGGGCCATCTGCCACTACTCATGTAAGCAGGAAAACAATACATGTCCTTGTTTGTTATGTTTTGTTATCTTCTGCCTCAAATATCTTCACTCTTGGCAGTCACTAAAGTGAAGTGATGTAGCATTTCAGGCATTTCCAGAGTCATGGAACGTTCATGGGGGAAAGAATCTGAAGCTGGTCCCATGCCTCCACAGGCCTGTTACATAGACACCTATTATAAAGAACATTATAAAGAGACAGGAGGGCATCCTTGACCATACAGGGGCAAATGCCTAGAGCAATATAAAGTGTATTTGTTGGACAAAGCTGAACAGACCCCAGTGAGTGATATCCATTGCAATTTTCTTCTCTCAACCTGATAACTTCCCAGGTACATATTTGAAGAAGGCTATTGCTACCCTTCTAGGTAGATCTTCTTTTCACTTTTTACCTCTGCATCTCTATAACACAGTGTGGCCTAAAACATGCACTTCAGTTATTTCACAATCATAATTTTGTTCTTTATTTCTCCTCTCTATTCTTGGTTGTTTGTGACTATTAGTAGGCTATAGATCTTGTTCTCATGTTTTTGTATATCTGGCATGTAGAAAATACTCAAAGAAGAAAGAATAAATGCAATAAGGAATGAGCTACTTCATGTTCCCAAGACATTAATTCATTGTTATGTTAGCAAGCGTTGTACATACATAATTTTATGATTATAAAAACAGGTGTGGAATACACTGAGTTAGAAATGTCAAGCAAATTTATTTTTTGCTCAGGTTTCTCTGCAAACCTTCACAGAAACTGTGTAAAACAGAGTGGCTCTTAAAAGTATTGGATCAAAGAATTTCTTTCTAAAAACATTATGAGGGTCTAATCCCCACCTGGCTGTGATGGCCCTGCCCCCAGGGGGCACGGAGAGGGCGACTAAGACTGAGTGTGATGGTGTGATCCTATAATCCCAGTGCTTGGGAGGCTGAAAACAAGAGAATCACTATGAGTCCAGTCTGTATGGTAAGACCCTGTACTAAAATACAAATAAATAAATAAATAAATAAATAAATAATAAAAAGATTGTAAGGCACGGACAATTTTAGAGACAATTTTTAAATTTTCTTCAAAATGTGAAACATCTTTCTACCTTTTCCTCTTGAAAAATTCTAAACTGGGAAAGGACATAGCTACTACCACCCATATGCCCCATTGAATACCATGAACATCTCACATTTTATCACATTTACTTATTTTCTTTTCCACATCACCTTCCTCCTCCCCCTTTCAGATTCTATCTGATTTTTCCCCCCTGATAACACAGAGGATTTTGTGGATGTCACCATAATATGCTCTGTCTGCCTTTAGAGAAATAACTGTCCATGCCACAGTGTGCTTCTTTTGTCTTTCTTGATAATTTACTAACTCCTCACTGAATCCCACAATCTCAAAATGCAGAGGAATCAGGAAAAGCGTTTCCTCTAACCTGCTCCCTACCTCACCTTCATCGCTTCCTGGTCTATGCCTTACATTCCAGCTGCCAGCTGTTATTTTTCACAGGGTTGGTTGCTGAATCTGTTCTGAGTGGAATGGAACTTGCAGAGGAGGCCTGGTGGATGCCTTCCCTCTCCTTGGGCTCCATCCAAGTGCTCCATTAGCTGCTTCCATATTTCAGTCTCCTGTGCGTGTAGGGGCCTAATAATAACAGGAACCCAGACAGAGGACTGCAGTGTTTTGCCAACTCTTGATTGCCTGTGACAATAAGAACGAGAGCCTTGGCCCAAGTCACATACAGCTCCACTCAGTCATGGAATATTCATAATGAACAGCGAGGATCATCTGCTTCAACCTCAACATTTTTAGAGGAGGATGTGGAAAAAGAGAGAATGAATAACTTTCCAAAATCCTCTAGTTTCTGTGATTTCTAACCCCAGGCCACGTTATTCCCCAAGTCAGTGAGCTGAGTCAGAACACACCATGCACACACACACACACACACACACACACGCCTGCACATATATTCACACATACATATGTATGTGTTCATGAACTCATATGCATGAACACATGTGCATGCACCCTCCCTGATGTGCACACAAAATGCATATGTTCATACACATGCACCCCATACCCATTTACACATATGTGTACGCACATCTGCATGCATTTGCATATGCAAATGAGCATTTACATAGATGCACCCATGGACACAGCTGCATAAGCACTCAACATCTCATGCATAAATGGCATTTGTGTTTCACTCAAATATCACCCAGGCTTGGAGGCTCAAGTGACCTCCAACTTGCAATCTGGAAATGTGAACTTGGTAATAGAAACGTAGCCACCTACATGATCATAGTTTATTCATTTGCTTGGGGCCTGCTGGAGCCAGCAGAGTGAAGTAAGATGAAGATAACGTTATAAGGCTACCAGATGACGGCGTGATCAGTGAAGTGACAGGAAAAAATATAGAAGTGCAGCTTTGCTGAGAGGGTATCTCAAACCACTCACATTTTATTCTTATTTAGGTCAGGCCTGAAATGTTTATGGTAGCTGAAATGAGGCCCCAAGGAAACTTGGGTTTGCTGACAGCCAGTAAGGCACTCCGTACATGCATTATCTTATTTAATCCTCCATCTCAGCCATGTTATGCGTGGAAAAATTAGGTATGGAGAGGCTAATGCTTACTCCAAATCAAACAGCCTGTAAGCGATGAAGCCAAGAATCAGATTTGGATCCAGAGATGCTTTGCTTCATGTGACAGCATCTAAGTTTCTACTAGAACTGAAAGCACCTGAGAAAACACATTTAGAATGAAAGTTCTTCACTAAGCTAATGATGCCCTAACAATTTATTTTTTTAAATTTGGGAAAATAAGCATGTACTTGGTAGCAGTTCTTATCAGGTAGGAAGTCTGCTTTCTCACTAGCATCCAGCTAACCAGTGTTGTCGTGCAGAAGTTCCTGCAGCAATGACAATGTTCCACCATCACGCTGTCCAGTAGGGTTGCCACCAGGTGCATGCTGTGTGCTCATGGGATCGCGAGTGGTACACTAACAGTGTGTAAAATAAGCCACTGAACACTTCAAACATTTGACTGTGTCTTGCAGTTATACTAGCCTAAACATTCTGTCATAATAGTTTTTACCTCTTTTCTTTTTTTTCAGGTGGGTACTCTTAAGATTTCAGGTTCCAGAGAGTGGTTACAGTCATATTTCTGTGGGCAATATGTATCTAGATAGTTCACTTATTTTATTTTTTAAATTTTATTTTATTTTATGTTGAAGAGTAAAAACAAAAGCAGAAACAGGGTACTATGCACCAATACATGTGTTACAGATTTTCAAACCAAGAATAGCTAATTGACAATGGTTGTTCTAGTATCTACTTTTTATCATCAAATCTGTTGCTCAGATTAAGAGGCATAGTTATGTAAGATTGGACAAATAGTTGAATATTACTACTTTCTTTTAAGAAACATTAATTTTTTTCTTGCTTTTTTAGTTTTTTAAATTTATTTTGATGAGAGTATAATAATAATTAAGACATTAAAAACAGTAAGATAGTTCATTTATAAATATAGGTACAACTTTCTATCTACCTATTTACCTATGTCAACTGACAGTTGATTTTAAACTCATAAAATCATATAGCATATAATGAATTATAATTTGTTCTTATCATTTAACAGTACAGTTAGGGTTTTTTCCATATTGATATATATTTAAAAATCACTCTTTTTAATTATTACATATCAACAGCAATCCTCACATCAACTGATCCATAAGTCGCCTATCAATGTAGATGCAATAGCATTGATAGGTAGAATACGAACGGAAACAAATACAACTTGGAGATAGCACCACTTCAGAGAAGAGCAGAAGTTATTCTGGTAGAAAGTTTTGAAAATAACAGATTGAGTAGTAGGACAAACCTGGGACAGAGCTGCTGATGGAGAGGAAGAGAGAGCTATTCCATTGTAGGGTGATGCATGGAGACACAGACAAGTGGGAGAAGCACTGGATAACACCTGACGGGCTCAGTGACTAAGGGGATGACTGTTCATTCAGGAAAAAGGTGGGTGGGCATTGGGATTAACATGAGCTCAGGCTTAAATGAGGGATGAAGAAATGGGCTATGAAGGTCGAATTATCATTCTAGAATTCTATTTATATAGCCTCATATTGTAGAGGATCCTACAGAAAATACAATGTAACTCAAAAAACATTTTTAAAACAAAAAATAATTCACTATATGAATGATCATTTTTCAAAGTATTTAAAATACACTATAAATGAAAACCAGGCTATAGACTCACTCAGTTTATGAACTGTACTAACCAGGCTTCTGTCTGTCTGTACCTAATAATATCATATACTATACCCTCAATATACATACAATTCTTTGAAAAAAAAGATGTAACCAATAAGAAACAGCAATGTGGGAGCCAGATGTGGTAGTTCAATCTGATAATCCCAACACTGTGGGAGACTGAAGCAGGGGGGACTCACAAGTTTGAACTCAGCCTAGGTAACTTAGTTAGTTAGGCCCAGGTTCAAAGTAAAAAAATAAAATAAAAAAGAGTTGTTAAGCACCTAGAACGTGTATCTATATCTGTATCTATGTCTTTATATCTTTATGTATCTATCTAACCATTTAGCTAGATGGTGGATACACCACAGTGCAAAGGCTCTGGATTCAATCTATAGTTCTGAAATAACAACAACAACAAAAGGAAACACGGCCAACCAAGTACACGGGGTGCAGGAGGTTGATTGCCATACACTAGACTATGGCCTTCGGGAGAGTAGACACCACTGACTTTCAGCTCAGTCTATATCCCTCAGAAACAGCCAAGTGCCAAGCACATAGTGGGCTTTAACACATATTTGTTAACATAAGTGAACTGGACTGGGAGCCTCACTTATGGGTTTGCTGGTTTTATGTTTCTCTTTATTTTGATGAGAGTTATATAGAATTGTGATAGTTAACTGGCAACTTGAGTCAGAATCACCCAACAGATTGGGTTAGCATAGTTCTAAGCATGGATGAGGGGATTTACTGAAGACAGAAGGCCCACCCTGGGGTGGTCTGTCCTCTGAATGGCATAAAGGAAAAGAAGGAAGGAAGGATCACTTCTGTTTCTTCAGAAGAGCTCTCCAGTCTTTACCTCTATCTTGGATGTCACCTTCAGCCTTCTGTCCCAAATCCTTTAGCCTCCTGATATGGACTTGTTCAGGACACTGCAGTGACCACCAGGATTTTGCCTTTATCCTTCAGATCTCCAGCACACAGACAGACCCTCTCTACTCTTTGTTGTGTGATCCTGTAGGGAGCTGTTGGAGGCCAAATTTGCAAATGCTTATGTATTTGTATATCTTGCACTAAATCTGTTTCTCTAATAAGCACTGACATACAGGACAATGGTTTGCTCCATCAAAACTGTCAACGTGTGCTACAATAAGGGTCATCGTATACTTGTGTGACTTTGGATGGTGACTTAATCCTATTATGCTCCATGTTGGTCCTTGATGAGTAGCCCAATTTGCTCATCAAGGCCCAGAAAAAGAAAAATGCATATCAAAATGTTCTGAAAAGACAAAGCCATGGGAACCTATTTGTGATGAATTTTCATGTTATGCTTTGTAACATGTGACTTTCTTTTTCAATGTATGTGTCCCAGATGGAAAAAAAAAACCAGAGATGGCACAATCTATTGAGAATAAGATCCACCAAAGTGCTCACTGATTGTGCATTCAATGATTCTAATTCACTGCATGAAATGTAGATATTTATATTTTTTTTCAGGTCAGTAAATACTTGTGAACCACTAGTACATGTTTGACCAACAAATACAGTAAATGTTTAGACATACCATGTTTTTATTTGAAAAATATGAACATAAACATTTGATCAATGAAGGATGCTCACAAAATACAGTTAATGTTTAAGTTAAACATCCATTATAGTAGTGGGCACATTGTTATTAACTTTCTTTCCTCAAGACATTAAAAAATATTTCCCCTTGGTTTTGAACATACACATTCTTGAACACGTGTCTTAAGGGCTGGCCAAGTAGCTCAGTGGATTAAAGCACCTGCTAGCAGGTTCAGGGACTGGGGGTTTGATCCCTCATTCCTGGGGCTGCCATGCTGGTCCTGCTCCTGGGGTGCACTGAGATGGCAATTGAGACTGGGCGTGGTGGTGCACACCTTTAATCCCAGCTTCTGGGAGACTATAAACAGGCAGATCACTACAAGCCTGAACTAGCAGTGAGACCCTACACACCCTGTAGACCCTTCCCTGAAATAAAAAAAGAAAATGTGTTTTTATCATAGTAAGTTATTTTTTTTTTAATTTAAAAAAGCACCTTCACATTAAGGGCTGTGTCTGGCACACTGTAAGTGATCAGTGAATATATCATGCACCAATAGGTCATCATACTGCAGTTATTAAAATAGGAAACTAGAAAACAAGGTGTGGACATGGGTATACTTGGAGGGGATAGGACTGAAAATAACTAAGACAAAGTAGACTTGACATAACAAGGTGGCTATGACTCCCAAGGAGGCTGATTCCTTATGCACACACTCAGTGATAGAAGGACAGGTGTGGGGGCACATTCCTCAGTCACTGTAGGCTCCTGCTGCTTTTACCTGACTCTGTGATGAGGAACACGCATATCTTCTACAGTAAGTACCATGAAAGAGTAACCAAAAATATTAAAATTAACCAAGATATCTCTGTCTCCAAGAAAAAAAAACACTTTAAATGAAATCACATGATACAGTAACTCACATGGAACCTGAGAGGGGACATGTGCNCACACACACACACACACACACACACACACACACACACCACAGTACCCATACAACACGGATGAAGTAATGAAAAAACTAGCCAACTAGCTATAACTGATAAGAAAATATAAGAAATAAAGTATAATTAGGTTTCCTTTAAAAAAAAAAACGCAGCCACCTTATTTTTCAGTTACTCCTTACGTGTACCTCTGCAGGAACATGTAAGGGCAGGATGCCAGGGAGATGAGTGGACAGCGTATGTTTTGCCCTTTCAGAGAAGTTGATACAGTAATAAGTTGCTGTAGTATCAGTACGAGCACATGGCCACTTGTATGAGTAACATGGGTCTACCGTGATGTGTCCCTGCATTTTCCCTCTGTGGTGCTTGGTCCATTTCCCAAGGCTTATTGTTCGCACGAGTTGTCTTCATTACTTTTCTCAATGCTGAGGCAAAATATCCAACCACCAAAATTAAAGGAGGAAAAGTTTATTCAGAGCACAGTTTGTAGAGGTTTCAACCCACAGTTGTCTGACTCCAAGTCAGGGTGGCACATGGCATAGGGCCATTGTAGAGGAGAATTAGTTCATGACATGGTAGGCAGAAGGCAGAAGCAGCAGAAGCAGCAGCAGTATCAGTGCTTTCCCTTTTGTCCCATTCAGGCTAGAAGCCTTTTGGGTGATGCTACCCCTAGCTGGGGTGGAAATTCCTTCTTCAGGAAAGCCTTTCCCAGAATGGTACTAATTTCAAACAGTGGACTAATTTAGTACCCTGCACCCTTAATCTCAATACCATGTAGTCTAATCCAGCGTCACACATGCATGATGAAGCCACAGCCCAAAGCCCTACCTATCAGTGCATGAGGTTTTATCATGGAAGACATCTAGATATAGGACATAACTGGAAGCACTTGGGGATTTTGTTCCAAGTTCATTTTCTTAGGATCCATCCACAGTGCATCTGACTCAACCAGCAGGGTAGTGGAACAACCCCAGAATCTATGTTAACATGGCTCCCACTGTTTCAAATTTTGTTAATCCAAAAAATATTCTTAGAAGCTTCTGTGAGTGTGATTCACCTCCGGAACACATTGACCTTGCTATGCAGAAGAAACAAGAGTGGCTGTCCTTGCATTTTTCCTCTATGTAGGAAGCTGAGCAAGTAGAGCAAATCAAGGGGCAATTTGTTGAGCAAGTTGCTCCTCCCTGGAAAGGCCAGCTTGAGCTTCCTCCGCAGTCCTGACATTTCTCTGCAGTGTTAAATGCATCAAAAGGATCTGGCTTAGCGACTAGATGAGAGGGCAATTAAGGATAAACATTATGTAAGTTGAGCCATATGTTGTTAGAGCCACAGAGGGCTTCAGAAGCCAGCTCTTGATTTTACAGACAAGGTGGCCTGGATCCAGGGAGGTCCTGCATTAACCCCAAATTCACACAGGGAAACAGCCTCAAGACCAGCTTTTCTGAGTCTTGGCCTTAGAATGCATTGTGCATCGTGTTGTGACTGATGATCAGACACCCCGAATCCACCCCTTCCAGAGATAAAATGTTTCTAATACAGTATTTTATTCATCATTGCTCATAGTCCAAGCAAGGTGTAGATTTAATGAGAAAAGTATAATGGTTTGCATTGTGAAATGCAGAATCTTGCTTCTCCAATTAATATGTCACCTTAGACATAAAACCAGGAGACTAACACTAGAAAATTTCTAGTAGATTTTAATTTTACAACTGCATCCTGGCCTCCCACATTCATTTTCCAATCTATTTTTATTAATGTGCTACATTTTTTGCCTCTACTACATGAACCATAATTGGACTGAACAACATTGTGGGCTTTTATTTCCTTGTATTATTTGTCAAATACAGTCATATGATGCTTGATGGTATGGACCACTGTATGATGCCAGCTGGCACTATTTGAGGATGCAGAGGCATGGTGGAACACTTAGTACTAACCTTTCCAAGATACTTGACTTCCAAGGGCACCCTCTGAAAGGGCTGGCCTGATAGCTCAGCAGACTAAATCACCTGCTTAGGCAGAATGCAGCAGCCGGGGTTCAATCCCTCGTATGCCATTCCAGCCCTGCCTGTGGGGTGCACTGAGATGGCAATTGAGACCAGGCATGGTGGCACATGAACCTATAATCCCAGTACTCGGGAGGCTGAAAACAGGAGAATCACTACAAATCTGATCTACATAATGAGGCCCTATAGACCTTGTCCTAAATGCAGAAAACAAAACAAAACAACAACAACAACAAAATAAACTACCAAATGGGCCCTCTGAAAATCAGAATCTCTAACATGTGTTGATTTCACACAAAAAAATCATATATTTGGAGTATTAAAATATAGTGAATAAGGCAAGCCTTCACTTAGCTCATTTCTGTAATGAGTGCATTTTGTCTTGTTAGGAGTACCTGGTGTCTGCTCTAAAAAGCATCGCAAACCAGGCATCAACCGGAATGGAAGGTGGGTTGCGGGGCTGGGAGAGAAAAAAATAGCAAAAATCTTCTTGCATTAAAGAAACAAACTCTGTGATGAAGAAACGGGGTTAAAGGTCTTTTCCCTCTAGTAATTCCTTTCTGTACAGAAAGGCACGAATGGGTCTGGAACATATGGAAAGACTTGAGTTTAATTGTTAACATTCTGCTCAGTGGGCCACGTCTGTGGGGTGATTTGTGCTATTTAGCATTTGTGTGCATTAGGTAATATATTTAATGTTTCTCACTCCAATCCAACTTATGTGTGTCTGGCAGAAGCCCAGCTCTATGGGCCCAGAGCAGGGGAGACTGTAAATCTTCCAGCTTGGAGAGTGGAGGCTGTAATGCTGCATTTGATTTCACGTTTACAGGAAGAGTCCAAAATGCTTGTGAAGCAATACCACCTCTTCCCCGAAAGCCTCTCAGCGACAAAATTAATGTATCTCATATTGTATTGATTGTAGCCAATAAGTGCCTAAATGATTTGATGTGAGGCAGAGAGATTATGCAGGCAAGAGGGGTAGCAGCAGCTTTGGAAGAAGTATGTGGTTTAATTACTGGCTGAATTTCACCCATCTATCTCCCCCTTTAGGAATTTAACAAATAGGCCTAAGTGCACATTGACTCTTCTCGACAGCTGTTAAAATGATATCTGCCAGTGATGAAGGAACTCTGGGAATTGGGCTTGGGGAGTTAATGGTGTAGGAACCACCAGAAGCTCTTCTCCTAGCCTGCAGAATTTGGAAGAAAATAAGTTTAAGTCAGGGAGAGCATAGATTTAGCCAACAAAGTTCTGCCTTCTAAGGTCACAGGGCCATTTCTTCCTTAACTGCAGAAGTTAGATGTCGGTTTTTGTCTTTCTGGAAATCTTAAATCCCAGGTGTTGAACCAAACACAGAATTAAACTTAAAACCCAGATGATGGCCACACTAATATTCTGTCCACTTAATGATGGAAACCATCCACTGTCTTTTAATAGTGGGCTGTCACAAGCTGCTAGAAAGTCCCCTGTATAATCACCTTTTCTCTCATTTTTGCAATGGAAGAAAGGAAACCTAAAATCTAACTAAAATTCAGCATCAAGCCCAAGTACTTGTAAGACTGATCCTGCTTACCTGCTAGTGTTTGGATTACATCAGTAATTCCAAGTATGTGAGTTGCATCCATTTGCCTATAAAAGTCTTAGATTTATCGTTCTTTAAGACTGAGTAGTACCCCATTATATAAAAAAATACACATCTTATCCATTCCTTGGTTAATGGGCATTTGGGTTGCAACCTGAAACCATGCTCATAAGTGAAATAAATCAGATCCATATGTGTAAATATCACACTGTCTCACTAATGTGAGGAATTGAATGAGAAGATAAGATCTAAAATCTACAATAGCTATTGTGATTTGGGGAGAAACAACAACAACAACAACAACAACAAATCAAACTGTGAAGGAAAAGGGGAAGGAAGGAAGAGAACAAAATGCATTTATACACAAAATAGTTAAGATAGTTACTCATACAGCTAGCTTCTCTCAGTTCATTGAAATGAGAGATTTGTGCTAATATTGTTTGGACAAAATATCATGCCTATATCTTGTGCTCTGAATAACTGCTATGAAGACAACAATAAGCCATGTATTCATTCATGTAGCTCTCCTTGTAACCTGTTTTGACACTCTATTTTACTGTTTTGTCTTTAAAATAAAAAAAAAATAAAATGACAGCAAGCACCTCTCCAACAAAAAGGATTCTTATTTCATTATGAAAGTCCTGCAGATCTCCCTTTCTACTTTTCCTTAGCATTTTCTAAAATACAGAACAAAAACATAACAAAATAATATCAAATATAACCCATAATAGCAAATTGTATGTGTACCATATACCTTCAGAAACTGATAAAATCTACTTTATATGATAGAGCGAAAGCCAGAAATTATGAAATTATAATTAAAGGTTAACTTGGGTAGTTTTTCACCAGTACATATCTTTGACATATCACACATACAATCTTGGTTTATTTCCATTATATATATATATATATATATATATATATATATATATATATATA
>NDGN011549679.1:0-19043 GCA_002564285.1 Tympanoctomys barrerae | reverse complement strand
TTGAACTCAGGACCTTGTGCTTGCCAGGCAAGTACTTATTCTACTGAGCTATCTCCCTAGCCCAAGAGCTCACTCTTGATCTCCCTGCTTGTCTGCCTCTCTAGGAACAGTGCCTATCTTGGGCTTTTTCCCAAGTACCCATTGCAGGTCACAAATATAGGAATGAATGTAGGACTGTATGTCTGAACATCTGTCTCTCCTGTCCATCCACCTCCTTCCGTGTGTAAGTCAAACGCCCATCCAGCCTTCCGTGCTGTCGCCTGTCCCCATCTCCCGCTCTCCTTGCATTCACCTCTTCTTCCCGTGGTATGCGAGGGTCCGCTTGTCCCAGCCCAGCAAAAGCTCAGGAACGAGCTGAGTGCTTTTCTTTGCAGACCCACACCCAGCAGTGTCAACTTGGTAGCTAGAAAATGGCTAAAGTATTCATAATCACATGTGGAAATGCCATAGAGCAGGAGCTGTCTTTGGGGGGGAGCCAGGAAACATTTCCCATCCACCCATCCGTCCATTCCTTTACTGTCCATCCATCCATCCATCTATCCATCCATCCAGTTTTATGGTCATGCAACCACATGTATCTAATCGTTCACTCGCCCACGTGTCTGTGTGTTTGGTGTCCGCCCATCTGTCCACCCATCCTCTGCTCATCCACTTAGTCCAGCCCATGTACACATTTGTACTTCTGTCCTGCCCACTCATGCTGTCCGTCTGTCCATCGCCAGCCATCATCTTACACACATACTGGGAACCTCGAAGGTAACAGGGCCTGTGCTGGGCCCTAGGATGGGGAGAAGACACTTTCTTTGCTTCCCAGGACTTCCAGGTGGCTGGCCTGCCTATTGGGCTGGACGCTGCTGGAGCAGATTCCAGCCAGACCCCACCCAACTGCCACCTGGGCCCTAGGATGCCCCGCCCCGCCTGCCCTGATTGTCCGATTGTCCGTCTGCCACTTGACCTGAATCTCCTTTTTCCTCTGTTGTCTGTGTTTTGTCTCCTGCCTGTCCTGCCTGCTCCTCTCACCTGCTCTCCTTCTGCCTGGCCGCTTGGGGGCTCCAGCTTTCTCCAGACCTGACTAGGCTAAAGGAGAGATACGCCAGGACTAAGAGAGACATCTTGGCTTTAAGAGTTGGGGGGAGAGACATGCAGGAGCTGAAGCACAAGTACGATTGTAAGGTACTGTCTGTCCATCCCTCCCCAGGCCTGGAGGGGCGTCTGCAGCTGCAGACCTTCAGGGCCTCCCTGCTGCGCTGGGCTGCCAGGGCGGGCTGAGCCTCGGGTGCCGTGGACCTGCACCCTGGCCGCATTTTCATCTGGGCTGCAGCTGGGCAATGGCTT
The DNA here is from genome assembly GCA_002564285.1 of Tympanoctomys barrerae. NCBI lineage: Eukaryota > Metazoa > Chordata > Mammalia > Rodentia > Octodontidae > Tympanoctomys > Tympanoctomys barrerae. The sequence goes on along the minus strand of NDGN011549679.1, from coordinate 17,708 downwards.
GAGCCAGCTGTGCCTCCCACATTCTTGTTCCTGCCTGGATTCTCCCACCTGCAGCAGACACGCTAATGGGCTCAAGAATTCCAGGGTGGGTTTTCAATCTTTAGGGCCCTCGGAATCCCTTGGGGAGTACTTGATTAAATGCAGATTTCTGGGTTCCACCCCTGAAATGCTGATTCCCTAGATCTGGGCCATAGGTCAGGAACCTGCATATTTAACATCCAGGGTGGGTTTGGGTTATGCTTTGCAAAAAATACAGTGGTGGTGACCTTGGACACGCCTGCCTCTCCACCCTGTTCAGAGAGATCCAGGTTAAAGAGAAGTCCTTGCACCTGCGCAGATGGGACCCAGGCATCTGCATGCTACCAACCATGAGTAGCGCTTAGTTGAACTCTTGCTGTCATGGCAACAAGCGTTGAAATTCTGCAGCCCTGGGTTGCAAGCTCGATCTCACTTCTTTGCTATGTGACAAGGACGGCAAGGGGCTAGGTACCAAGAGCTCAGTCAGTGACTGCGGCGTAGGCCACGAGGAACTGAGGCTCAGCGGGGAGCCATGGAGGTCAGAGAGGCCAGGAGCAGGACGCATCCCCCAGCCATGGCCTGCGGACTCAGGGACCTGCTCAGGCATTTGCTTGCTGCTTTTTTTTCTCCCCCAGAGAAAATGCCAGCACAGGGCCCCGGATGCTTCCTCAAATGGCCTGTTCCTTAGGCCGCTGGATGGCTTTCTTCCAGTAACAGGAAGTGGGCCTTTGAAAAGGATATGCCCGGATGTGCAGTTTCTGGGGTGGACATCTGTCCTTCCACTACATCCTCAGAGGCGCCTGTGCCCCCGCTCACCAGAAGGTCCAAGGACTTTGTGATTGTAGGCAGAGGCTGGGTACCACTTCCCTTTTTTTCCCCTCACCAGGGTTGCTTCCAGAAGGCGGCCTTGTTCCTGAAAAGCCACCGCCCTGCCCCTGCAGCCCTGGCCCTGGGGCTTTCCAGCAAGCAAGCATTCTTCCCCCAGACCCTTGAGCAGTGCATAGGGACCAAGCGACAGAGGTGGCAGTGAGGACAGAGGAGGCCCAAGCATGCCCACACATCCGTGTCCCCTGCCCTTAGCAGAGTTTGAGGGAGAAGAGGGTTTTCCTGGAACTAAGTTGTCCTCTGAGATGGCCCTGTGGCAGCCTCCACTGAAATTAATTAAACACAGTTGGACACGGTGGCTGGCGCAGCATTCAGGTAGGTTGAGATAGGAGGATCGCAAGCCTGAGCCCACCCCAGACAGCTTAGTGGTGTCATGAGACCTTGTCTTAAAAAAAAAAAAAAAAAACACTGGAGATAAAGTTCAGCATGAGGGCCTTGGGTTCAATCTCCGTGACTGCAGGAAAAAAATAAACAAATAAATTAAAAAGAAGCATCATCAGGAATTGGGGTAAGCAGAGACAGTGGTGGAGTTTAGGTGCTGTGGTCACGGGGCAGGGGCAGGACGGACACAGAGCCCGCTGCTATTGCAGAATCCTGGTGGCTAGTGCTGGTTGTGTGCTAGAGAGGGAAGGTGGCAGGACAGGGACCAGCGGGTGAGCGGCGCAGGGTGGGGGTGGGGGGATGACAGTGGACAGCGGCTCTCAGTGGCGTCCCCTTGGGGCAGTGCCGTCCTCCTGCTCCCTGCCCGCTCAGCTTGCTGTGGCTGCATGTGGCTGCGGGAGGCTGCTTGCCGCTCTTGTCTGGGTCTTCCCCTTTCCCTGGGCAGAGGCTCAGAGGGAACCTGCTTGTTGGGGGCAAGGGACCGGATCCTTCCCTGGGCTTGGTGGTGAGGTAGGGCATGTGCTTTCTGTTGCCACCAAAATGGCACAGCAGGCCAGCTGTCCGGTGCACCTCCTAGTCTCCTAGTCCATACTGACCCCCAAAGGGTGGGGTTTTCCCAGGGAAACCCAAGGCTCAGCACGGTGGAGAGGCTTGTCTACTTGCTGGGGAGAAGCGGAGCTGGGCTTTGAACCCAGCCCCAGGACTCCAGCCTCCCCTGCCCCCGCCCAGCATCTCCTTAGGGTGACACCTATTGCTGAGGATGGCCCTGGAGGGAGCTGGTGGGTGGGAGCCCCCTGCCCACAGGGAGATCCTCGGGGCACGGTGGCACCTGCTCCTGCCTGGCTGTCCCTCAGGGCCGTGGCTGCTCACCTATCTGGGCAGGGATGGGCTGGGAGGTTCTTAGCTTCGAGGGGGCTGGTGGCCCTTGGGGACCTTCAGATGCACCCTCTGCCTTTGCTCAGATGACCCAGCTCATGAAGGCTGCCAAGAGCGGGACCAAGGATGGGCTGGAGAAGACGAGGATGGCTGTCATGCGCAAAGTGTCCTTTCTGCACAGGAAAGACGTCCTCGGTAAGGCACTGCCCAGCCGGCTCTGGGTGGGCTTGGTGGTGCTGGCACCTGGCTGCTGTGGTGAGGGGATTGGGACAGAGTCCTGACCTTGACCTTGGCCATGAGCTTCCTAGCCTCCTGCTTACCTGGCCTCCAAGTGTCCCTGTCCCTGCCCCATCCATCTGCCCATCCTCCAACCATCCAGTGTGTATTGAGCACCTACTACATGGGGGCCCTGGGGCTGTGAAGGAAAGGAGTGTGCAGCAGGGAGAGAGAGAGAGAGAGGTGAGCAAAGCTCCCAGGCATCAGGCAGAGGGCCGCAGGGCCAGGCCTGGAGGGAGAAGGTGTGAGGCATTTGGAGAATGATGTTCACAGCCCGGTGTTGTGGGGTACACCTGTGGCCCCAGTGCTCTGGGAGGCTGAGGCAGGAGATTGGCAGTTTGAGCCAGCCTGGGCAACCTAGTGACTCTGTGAGACCCTGCCTCAAAATAAAAAATAAAAAGGGCCGGGAATGTAGCTCAGTGCGAAGGCCTTGGGTTTAGTTCCTAGTACCATGGGGTGTGTGTGATTTCACAGCGGTCCACCGTGCAGATACATCAGAGAGGTTCAGGGCCTCGGCTGAGAACACACAGGCGTGGAAAGGCTGGGGAGGGGGCTCACCTGGCTGGATTGAGGGTGGGTGGGAGGTCTGGGCGGGATATGTGGGGCTGCAGGGGCCTTGTTGGGCGGTGGCCTTCGACCTTCGGAACCTGGAGGGTCATTAGAGGGTTCTAGGCAGCAGAGTCCTGTGGTCAGATTGGATCGATTGGTCCTTCATCGGGCAGGGGGTTTTAGGAAGCATCTGTGTGTTAGGAGCCATCCCGGGATGGCTGCTATTGGAGTCTGCGTGACGGAAAGTAAAAGCACAGGTGGAGGTGTAATGTAGTGGTAGGTAGCGGCAGGGCTCCTAGGGAAAGCTTCCCTGGAGGATGGGGTGAAACCACCGCTATGGGGTGGGCCTGGCGAAGGCTCTCTGATGAGGTCGGTTTAGTGGGAGGGGAGAAGGGGTCCCGGGGGAAGTGGCACAGGTGGTAAGAGGTCCTGGTAGAGCCTGGCTGCAGCCTGCATGCTCTCTTGGCTGCCAGCCCCACGCACCTGACTCAGGGCTCAGCCCCCGGGCCTGCTCTGGGCGGTGGGGGAGGCGCCTCTGCCTCACACTCCGTGACCCACGCTTCCTGCCCTGTACCCACCTGATGCTGCTGGTCTTCATGGGATGCTGGTCTCTTCTTCTGGAGAGTGCTCAGGCCAGGACTGTAGAATGCTGCCAGGCACCAGGGGGTGGGGGACAGGGCCAAGCAAGGCCACGCTGCACCTTGTGCTGTGCAGGTCTCTGGGGGCTACTGATGAGATAAGAAATTCTGGGTTGGTGGGTTAATGGAGGCCAGCTCTCCTAGGTAGAGAGAGGCCTCGTCTGGGGTGTGCCGGGTGCCCACCCTTGCATATGGCCTCCAGCCAGGGACAGCCTGGGCCTTCTTGGCAAGCTCAGTATTTTAGCCTTTCTATGCCTAAGTTTCCTTATCTGGACAAAGACCTAATAATGGCGCCCATCTCCCAGGGCATGGTGAGGATGATCAAGCTGGGGAGCTGAAAGAGCTTTCCATGGGAGGCCTCATTTTTGGTGGCAGCCAACCCGAAGTGGGCCGTGACCTTGTCCCGTTCTTCCCTTCCCGGAGCAGCAGGTTCCTCCTCTGCCCCGTAGGTTGAACCCCACGCTCTCAGAGTGGCGCTGAACGAACTGGGCATGCGCAGAACCAGGCGCTTGGGGGTTCGTGCCCGCTCCGCCCTCGGGGAGCAGGCCACCACTCAGGAGGGGACAGGCTGGGTGCCTGGGGATTGTTTCTGTGACACCCTCCCTCCCCAGCCACAAACCCAGAGCCTCTCCTAAAGTGATCCTCCCACCAACGGCGTTATTAATAGCCACCCGGCTCGGGGCACGGGCCAAGAATGTTACCCAGCAGCTCGTGGGGGAAGAGGAAGCCGAGGAGCCGGCGGCTGGGGTGGGTGCGGAGCGATGCCCGTGGTGGCGTCATGTGGGCCAGGCAGGAGGGCCTCCACCACCCCTACCCCCACGCGGTTGTCCGCTGTCCCTCCTCCTCCTCTTCCTCTGTCTCCTGCTCAGGTAAGAGCCTGCCCGAGTCCCTGCTCACTCAGCCCGGGGTCACCGCTGCTTTCTTCCCACTGTCCACTTCCTGCCACTACGACGGCCACAGCGTGTTGGGGCCATTGAGCATCTGGGGGGCTATCTGCCGGTTCCAGAGCGCCTCTTGGGCGGGGGCAGGCCCTGCTGCCCTCTGCCTGGTCTCCCTCTCCCCGGAGGCCCGGGCCGCTGTCCTACTCACCCTGTCGGAGTTTAGGTTTCACCCATTTATGCCCAAATTCCTGGTCAGATTCCAGCTGAACTTTGCTTTCTTGGTCTCTTTGCATTTTAAATTTTTTTGAAAAAATAAAAGCACAAAGCCAAATTGCCCCCTTTTCTGGACTTATTTTCTTCCCTCTTCTAGGCGTGCAGAAAGGAACTATTTTTAGTGCCTAGTGATGGGACAGGAGCGGCTGGCCTTTGCCGGCCAGCGACTTCTGGAGGAGTGAATGCTGAGACCTCGGCCTGGATGCTGCTCTGTGTCCCCTCCCTTGCTCCCTTCCTCTGTCTTACCGGTGCTTAGCTGCCCACGGGCCAGTCCAGGGCCTGGGCATAGTGGGGAGCTCACAGGATGGACCGAGCGTTGCTGTGTTCAGGGCCTGCTGCGTCCCTGACGGAGTCCAGGGCTCGTCCCGAGGGGCTCTGAGACTCTGCACAAGGGCAAGGTATGTTGTCTACACCCTTTAGCACTGTCATCAGGCCATCTGACTTTCCAGGTGACTCAGAGGAGGAGGACATGGGGCTCCTGGAGGTCAGCGTGACAGACATCAAGCCCCCAGCCCCAGAGCTCGGTCCCATGCCAGACGGCCTGAGCCCTCAGCAGGTCAGAGGGGATGGGGTGGGGTCTGCAGAGACAGGGAGGATGGGGCTCCCAGCTTGCTCTTGGGGGGCAATCAAGTCTGGGTCTGGAGGAGGGAGTGACAAGTGGGGGCTCTCGGCAGTGGGCCGGGCCTTCTCAGCTCATAGCTGACTTCTTTCCAAATTGGACCCTGTAGGTTCTGGGCTGGTTTGGGGAACTGTGAGGGTCCCCTGGGTGGTGTCTGCCTGAGGGTTGTTTGAGGGAGGACTTCAGGGAAAGAGGCTGAAAAGCACTAAAGTGTAACTTAATGGAAGAAGACTGCAGGTGGCGGTCCCCATCCACTGTCCTGTTTGCATATAGGGACATTGCGGCTGTGATAGGCCTCGGCCAGGGGCTATGGCTCTGCTAGAGATGTGTTACTTCTCTAGGGGTGGCTTTGCTTCCGGACCTTGTTCTTGTCCCATTTCTGCCCTCCCCATCTGGGTTTTGGCAGCAGGGTAGTTGGGCATGAGCTGGCTGGTAGTAAGGACGGAGCCTGCCATGCAGCGAGCTCAGGAGAAGGGATCTGCTCCATTGTGGGCTGGTGGGGAAAACATTTGGCTTCATTTGGAAATCAGGAAGACTGTCACCGTGGGCTCTGTTCCTGCAGCAGCCACGGCTGGCCCGAGTCCCTTCTTGGGATGCTTACATTCATTGGGGTTAGCTGCCTGACCTCTGAATAGTTCTGAGAAGGTGACAGCCTGCTCTCCCTGTGACAGCTGTCAGGGAGCCAAGTGAGGCCCCAGGCTTCCCACTCCCAACCAGGTTCTACCTCCTGGCTGGTCCCTGTCCCCCAAAGCCTTTGGTGACCCTGGATCAGGCATTATCAGTTATTCCAAGTCTGCAGTTCTCATCTCAGAGTGGTTTTTACCCTGTGGGGGACACCTGGCAATGTCTGGGGACATTTCTAGTTGCCACATCTCAGGGTTGTTGCTGGTGTGGGTGGACAGGCCCCCTCCCACCCCAGCTACTCAGCCCATGCATCCAGGTGCTGGGACTCAGGACTGCTCTGGGTACTGCCTGCACTTCTGGGGGTTATGGATACCACACCCTGGGGACAGCCTCGAGGACAGTGGCCCTGGCTATCATGGTCAGGCCTGGTGTGGGAAGGAGCGGGGAGGTGGGAAGAGGTGAGACACAGGCATGGGGCGAGGGGAGCGGCGCCCACTGACTGTGCTCTCCCCCCGAGCAGGTGGTCCGGAGACACATCCTGGGCTCCATCGTACAAAGCGAAGGCAGCTACGTGGAGTCACTGAAGCGGATCCTCCAGGTGCAATGTTGGGGGTCTCTCAGGGCCCTAGAACCAAGCGGGGAAGGCCCTAGAGAGACACTTTCCAAAGGGCATTTGGGAACCATTTCAACAGGCAGGGGCCCAAAGTCAACACTGTTTATGGGGACAGCAGGACCTTCAATTAGGGAGTACCAAGAATCCCCAGGTTTTTCACATTTATGGGGTGATGGTTTCCTGAAGTCACAGGGACCCTGTGAAATGAGGATATTTTAGAGGGTGAAGTGTTTGTGGTCTCTTTTGTCCCTGGAGGGGACTGCAGCTTCTTTGCCCATCTAGGGGGTCAGTGGGGCCCCTGCTGCATCTCCCCAGCATCCTAGGGCTCCCCAAGGTAGAGGTGTGGTGAACAGAGTGTGCCAGTGGGGTATGTGGCTGGAGTCTTCTGGGATGCTGGAGTGAGGATATCAGGGAGGAGCTTCCGGGGTGGGAGGTGCCAATGATACCTCTTCTTCCCAGTGTCAGTAAGGAGAGGTGAAAGCACCCCTGCTTCCCATGGAGGGAGAGGAGAGGGGCGCTGGGTCTGGGAGTAAGGGGCTGCTAGCAACCCCAGGGACAGAGTGGCGCGGGGTGCTACCCAACAGCCCCTCAGCCTTGCCCTCCAGCTGCCACCACGCAGCTCCTCTCAGGCAGGTGACACATGACCCTCTGGATCCCAACTGAAAGCCGAAGTCATGGGCTGGGGGTTGCAGGCAGCAAAGAGAGGCCAGGCATGTGGAATCACAGAAAGCCTCCAGGAAGGGCACACGAGGAGTGGAGGTGCCTCTCCCACAGTGGGAAGGCCCCCCGGGTATGCCCAGTCCTCCTGGGTGGTCCTGATGGCAGGTGGGGGAGACCCGTGCTGGCCTTGGCCCTCACCCCCATCCCCCCGCAGGACTACCGCAACCCCCTGATGGAGATGGAGCCCAAGGTGCTGAGTGTCCGCAAGTGTCAGGTGGTGTTCTTCCGCGTGAAGGAGATCTTGCACTGCCACTCCATGTTCCAGATTGCCCTGTCCTCCCGCGTGGCTGAGTGGGACTCCACGGAGAAGATCGGCGACCTCTTTGTGGCCTCAGTGGGTGTCCCCTGATTCCCTCCCCAGTATACCTCAGTAAATCTGTAGTTACCCAGTGCAGCCTCCTGCCTCTGCCTTGTCCAAGTCAGTGGAGTCAGAGCGCAGCAAGATCTCTGAGTCTTCCTGGCCCAGGCTGGGGTCGCTGGGGCACCTTCATGTGCTCAGATGTCTGTGGAGAGGGCTACTGGGTCTTAGTGCCAGGAGTTCCAGGGCATGGCCCTGGGCCTGCCCAAGTGCAGCACCTGCAGGAAGTGACTATGGCCTCCAGCCACTGGGGGTGGCCCCCGTGGCAGGTCCCGAGCTCCCTTGGGACTGGCCACTGTTGGAGTCTGGTTCAGACTGCAGTCTTGGCCCCCAAGGAGGCCAAGGGGGGGTCCGAGTCTGGTCCTAGCTCAATACTGCAGCCTTAGGCAGGTCCGGGCCCTCTCTGGCTGCAGGCTCCCCATCTGTGGAATAAGGGAGTGTGTGGGGTTCCTGGCTTTTTAAATGGAAATCTGAGCACCCCAGAGACCCAGGGGTGTGAGGGAGGCTCAAGGCTGTGGAACTCTGCTTTGGTCTGTTCTGGCTCACACTAGGTTCTGTTCAAACAAACAAACGAACAAACAAATCATTTTGACTATCACAGCCGTCATAGACCATTAAATAGCCCCACTGTCCTGGATCCTGCATCCCAGGGGCTACAATGGGGGAGTTCCCCAGCCAGTCCAGTGGCGCGGTCCTTGGGGGAGGGGGTTCCCGAGTTTGGTGTTGCTTCATGCACAGGGTAAGGATGTGGGTGTGGTAGGGACCACGTCCCTGCCGCCCTTCCTTCCCATCTCTGGGCTCTGGCTGCTGTAGAGAGACCCCCAGGCTCTTCCCAAGCACTGTCTAATTCCTGTGACCTCGGGGCAGTCTCTGTACCTCTCTGTGCCCTATTTCCTCACCTGGGGGGATGATAGATCTGCTGGCCTTGCAGTCTGTCGAGGCCATGCTGGCCAAGCTGTGGCTGTGCCAGGTGGTGTCCTGCAATGTGTTGATGCATGCCCCTCCCCCTCTGCTTGCCCCATCCCGCAGTTCTCCAAGTCCATGGTGCTGGACGTGTACAGCGACTACGTGAACAACTTCACCAACGCCATGTCCATCATCAAAAAAGCCTGTCTCACCAAGCCGGCGTTCCTGGAGTTTCTCAAGGTGATCTTGGGCGCCCTGGCCTCTCTCCCCAGGGCGTGGGCTGGGGCTGCTCAGGAGGGAGGCCCCCAGTCCTGTGGGAAGATATTGTTCCTTCCTGTTCCTGAAGGAGGGTGAGAGAGAGTTGGAGGGTCTTAGGCAGCGTGAGGTCCTAGGGCTTTGTGAGGGAGAGCAGACCTGTGACCCTGCTGCGCCCTTAGGTGGCCTCACTTGCCAGTTCAGAGTGGGCAGCAGTTCAGAGTCACTGAGCTGGCTTTTGCTCTCATTTGTGAAAGGGTGAGGAGAGTCCCTCAAGTTTTGGGCATCTCACAGGACAAAGGTTAAAGGGCTTTGGAAAGCTGCAGGGTCTGTGGGTGACTAGCTGGCTCCCCGACTTCCCTGGGAGAGCAGACAGGAGAAGCAGACATAGCCCTACAGCCTGAGGATGCAGTCTAGAGGGGCCTGGGTGTGGGGGTGTGAGGAGCATGGGGTAGGAGGGTGGGAATGGCTGAGTCTGGATTCTGGGGTGCGGGATGCCTGCTGGGGAGGCCTAGGCAGCTGAGTTTGTTTGGGACCATTCTGGACCTGTAGGCCTAGGACTGGGACAGAATATTTCAGGCAGTGGGAGCTACTGAGGAGTTTAGAGCTGGGGGAGATGGACAGACATGGAAGCTGGTGGAGAAACTGGGGGGTTATGGGAGGTAAGGGTCAGGACGTAGGGAACAGGCGTGGTTTGAGCAGGGGAATGGACATGAGACAGGATAGTAAGGGGCTCCTGTACCCAGCCCCCTCCCTGGCAGGGCCCCTGGGACCAAGAATGGCTGTCTGGGCTCCTTGGGGAGTCAGACCTCAGGAACAAAGGCCTGCCTCCCCTAGTTGTGCCTGTACTTCAGAGACCCACAGCAGCTGCCCACACTGGTTATCTCGGGGATGTGGGATCCATGGCTGCAGACCCAGGGGTGCCACTGAGCAATGCTCTCAGGCCATGGCTGAGCAGGGTCTGGGGTCCCGGGGAGAGGAGTCCCTGCCACTGGGCTCTCTCTGTGGGAGGCCAGCGGACGATGCCATCTTGTCTCGACAGCGGAGGCAGGTGTGCAGCCCCGACCGCGTCACCCTCTATGGGCTGATGGTGAAGCCCGTCCAGCGGTTCCCGCAGTTCATCCTCTTGCTCCAGGTATGAGCCCTCCAGAGTGGTTGTGGGGTAGGAGCCTCCCGGCAGGGGCTGAGCCCTGCTCTCACCCTGACCCGCATCCCCATTCCTGCTCTGCGGCCCTGGCCTCCTCGGTCTCCTGTCCTGGAGTGGAGCCTTCACGTTTCAAGGTGTAGTTTGCCTGGCTGCCCAGGGCAGGAAGCGCATCCACAGCCCTCAGACTTCTTCTAGGCTGGGTGCTCAGTCTGCCCAAGGGAGTGTCAGTCCCACACAGGGCCCTGAAAGTGGGGGCCCAGTCCACTTCTGAGGGTCCCCTAGGGTGATCTCCCAGGAGATGAGAGGGTGGCTACCAGGCTAAGGGCCTGGTGGCATCTTCCTCCCTCCCCCCCGAGCTGCTAGGCCGCAGAAGTGGGTGCTCATCTCAGCATCCTATTGATCAGTTACTTGGTTTTGACCCATGCACTTGTTTATTGGCTACCATGGCAACCACTTTTAAGGGTCCCTAACCAGGGATGTAGCTCAGTGGCACAATGCCTGCCTGGCAAGTGCGAGGTCCAATTCAGTGCCACTGAGCACATTCGCCTGTGCAGTCATCGGCACTGTCTCTCTCCCAGGGCATTTCCTCTGCCAGCCGAACTTCTGTTTCCACAAAATGAGAATTCCTCATTGTCCTCTCCCCCAGCCCTCAGCACCACTGTTCCACGTTTTCTCTCTCTCTGTGACTGGCTCCTTCAGGGGCTACCCCTAAGGGACTGGTCCTGTGTCCACCTCGCTGTGTCTTGCTTATTCCACTTAGCGTGATGCTCTCCGGGCTCACTGTGTGGAAGTGTGGGTCAGCCTCCCTTCCTGCCGAGGGCTGGGTGCCACGTCCCAGGTGCCTAGACCACATTTGGCTGGTCTGTTTCTTGTCCTGGCGCAGACCCTTGGGTGACTCTTCCTTTGGGCTCTTGTGAATGACGCTGCCGAGGACACGGCGGGCAGCTGTCTCCTCGGGACCTTGCTTTCTATTCTTTGGCTGGATACTCAGGAAGACTTACGTGTTTATTTTTTCTTTTGTGCTCAATCTCTGTGTCTTGGGGCCTTGTGCTGGGCCCTGTGCCCCAGCTGCAAGCTGAGCCCTTTGCAGTCTCCTTGGGACAGATGGCGTGGCAATCGCGGCCTCGACCCCAGCCCAGGGAGGGTCTGTGTGGGGAGGGTTCCCAGTCCTGGCTCTCTGTGCCCCTGCAGGACATGCTAAAGAACACACCCAGGGGCCACCCCGACAGGCTGTCCCTGCAGCTGGCCCTCACGGAGCTAGAGACGCTGGCAGAGAAGCTGAATGAACAGAAGCGGCTGGCCGACCAGGTGGCTGAGATCCAGCAGCTAACCAAGAGCGTCAGCGACCGCAGCAGCCTCAGCAAGGTGAGCTTGGGCCTCCCTGCCTGCGCCTCGCTGGCCTGCACCTGCTTGCCTCCATCACCGCCGCTGCTCGCGTCTCCTGCCGGCAGCCATCCACTAGGTGGCAGTGTTCCCCAGGGGAGGGAGCTTTTCCAAACCTACAGCCCTGAACTGGAGACGGAGCTTCTTGACAGGCTGTGACATTCTTTTTTTAAAAATCAATCAATCAATCAATCAATCAATTAATCAATTAATTTGTGTGTGGCCAGGTCAGCCCACCAGGGGGTGGGGCTGGCTGGCATGTGGTGCTGGGGGAGTGAACCGCCATCCCTGTGCTTTGCTAAGCTTGTTCTAGGTAGGTGCTTTAGGCCACTGAGCCATCTCACCAGCCTTTTTTTTTTTTTAATTATTTTTTTTATGACATTCTTACTAATGGTTACTTTAAGATGAAATGAGAGTTTGTTCATTTGTATGATTGTCAGATATGTATTGTAGTTAAGCAAGTGGGCTGTGGAATCTGGTTAAAAAAAAATTGCAAGCTGTCATGGTGGAGCATGTCTGTAATCCCAGTACACCGGAAGGCTGAGGCAGGAAGATGGGGAGTTTAAAGTCCTGCCTAGGGAATTTCTAAAGAATCTGTCTCAAAGAAAATAGAAGGGGCTGGGAACATAGCTCAGTGGCAGAGCCCCCACACATTTGAAGTTTGATCCTTAATACACACACACACACACACACACACACACACAGCTGGGTTTTGCCACTGGCATTGCTGTTTGTCCTCGTGGGAATCCCTCACCCTCTCTGAGCCACATTTGCTCCTTTTTTTTTTTTTGGCAGAACTGGGGATTAAACTCAGGCCCTTGCGCTTAGCAGGGAAGCACTTATTCTACTGAGCCATCTCCCTGGGCCCTCACATTTGCTCCTTTTAAAATGAGGAAAGTTCTTAGCAGTGATGCCCTGGGCCTCTGGGGAACAAGAAAGATGGCACAGTGACACCCAAAGAGAGCTCAGGGGACAAGGAAAGAGGCGAGCTTTGTGCTGTGCTTCGGGGTTGGCACCTAGGGACATCTTAGTACAAAAATCTTGAGGCTGGGCATGGAGCTTAGTGGTAGAGCGCTTGCCTAGCGCATGAGAGGTCCTGGGCCTGCTTCCCAGTACCCCCCAACCCCATCTTGAGAAACTTGCCCCCAAATCTGTGGAGAACCCTATTTTCAAGGCCACCACTCTGATAAACTAGTCCCTCTGTTTCCCCATATGGCACCCCACCTTCCTCCCCTGAGGATTTGGGCTGAGCTTGCAGGAGAGGGTATTGCGTGGGGCCACAGGAAAGTGCTTCGGTCTGGGGAAAGAACTAGGAACCTCTGGGATTCTGGAAACAGAATAAAGCTACCTGCCAGCAGCTCAGTGCGTGGGGAGGAGATCCTATTGTCCCGGAGGACAGCAGGGTGTGGCAGCGCACTCCTGCAGTGCACTTACTGGTCCAGATGCCCTCTGGCCTGCATGACCCCTCTGACCTTCACGGCAGGCCTGCAGAGTGGGGCAAGGCCAGGGTCCCCTGGGGGACCTTGCAGGCCTCAGCCTCAGCCATACACATCTCAAGACCCTCCGCCTCAGGATGGATTCAGGCGGCAGATGTGTTCTAAGCCCCACATGGTGTTTTTCAAGAAAAGGAAGTCATTGGTAGCATTTAAAAACCAGGAGCCGTGCCATGAAGCTCAGACTTGTGGATCTTCGGTGGGGAGGGGGGCTGGAGAGCTGGCATACTAGCCACATCCTGTGTGACGCCACCCTCCCGAGCTGCCCCCTCCCCTTGGTCCCCACCACCTTCTCCCCCTGCGACTCAGTTGGCCTAAGGCATCTGGATCTGTTCAGGAGGAAGCCTCCCCTGGGGCTGTCCCTGAGGGTAGCATGGGGGATGGGGTCCTAACGCCACATCCTGCGCACCTGCTAGTTTGGATGTGTTTGGAGAAGAGGGCTGTGGCCACCTGTGCTGCCAGGTGGTTTTTTTCCAGCTTTGGCTCCAGCTGGGCCCCCTTGAGACCGGAAATAAATCCTGTGCCATCACCCTGTTCTGTTCTCTTGGCCCCTCCCCCTGGAGGCCTGGCAGGAGTGCGTGGCAGTTGTTGGGTGGAGGTTAGAGAGACCCATTCGATATTGGGCCAGGGGCTCAATGGGCCCAGCCTCAGTTTCCCCCTTCACCAAGTAAGCGGTGAACCAAACAGGTGCGTGGTGCTGCTATGAGGGCCGTGGAGGTGCCACAGTGGTGATGCCGCTGTACAACGGACGGCTCACCCACCGTCCTTGGACAGTGGGGCCCCTTTGGGGACATGTTCCACAATGGCCCTGTCATCATCACCCAGCGAGAAGAGGAAATGAAACCGGGTGCTCCCTGGCAGGGAACCGTGGAGCTATTTCAAAATAGCGGATTCAGGGCCTCCAGGGGCACACTGGTGCAATATCCGGGTTTCCTTTTTTTTTTTTATCTTTTCATCTGCCTGAGGGGCAGGAGGATGATTTAAGGAAGCCAGGGGACTTTCCTCTTCCCTGGTAGGTCTTGGCACAGTGGTGGCCTGAAGTGGGGGCCCCCCACTCTCCTTGGAGTCCAAGTGGTGTTTTCATGAACTCATTGAGGTGTTTGTGGAAATATCTGTGGGAGCCCTACAGGGGACCCCAAGGGCTCCCTAGTCTGCCTGTGAGTGAGCAGCGGGCTCTCTGGCTTGCACTGTGCAGGGCACCAGTTTCACTGTGCATGTGGACTGGCTCCGCCTGTGCCATCATGTGGTGGCTTTGGCCCCCTCCCTTATCCTTTGAACCTCAGTTTCCTCAGCTGAGGATTGAGGAAGCCTCCCAGGACTGCTGACAGTTTGGCACGCCACTCACAGCGCCTGGCACACAGCCACTGCCCGCACCATTCGGATCTTTGGCTGTGTGTTGACTTGAGAGATGTGATTGTCTGGGGATCAGCGTGCTGTCTCCAGGGAGGCTGTGGGGTGCTCCATCTTCTCCTGGCCGGTGGGGTTCTAAGAAGGGGGAACAACTGCCGTTTGGAGACTGCAGTTTGCTGGATTCTTGTTACTCCTTCTCAAAAAGATCCCTGTTGGGGAACAAAGGTGGCCCCAGTGCCTGTGGGGGACTTGGTCTTCAGCCTGCTCAGAGAGGGCACAGTTGACCTGCAGCTCTGATCCTGGCCTGCCAAAAGCCAGAGAGGCCAGGGCTGTTGAGCAGAGATCAGCCCCTGGCCGAGGCCATACCTCTCCACGCTGGGGCCACCGTGGACAGCCGTGCAGGGGTGGCAGTTCCCTATGGAGTGTCCCCTGTGTGCCCCCCACAGGGCCAGCTGTGCCACCGTGCTCTCCCAGGGCTGCCCGTAGGAGGGTCCCTGTGCCCTGGTTATCATGTGCCACCACTGCCTCAAGATTCGCAGTCACACCTGAGCCAGGGCCTGTGTTCTTCCGTTGCAGCAGGCATTGTGACTTCGGCAGCCAGGCCCAGTCCCGTGCTTGTTCACTGTGTGGTCTGAGCCGTCCTATCTGGGTCCCGCTTGGGCTGCAGTGCTGGTGTTGACCTTCCGTGCCCCTCCCCCAGCTGTTGACTTCCGGCCAGCGGCAGTTACTCCTGTGTGAGACGCTGACGGAGACGGTGTACGGTGACCGTGGGCAGCTGATCAAGTCCAAGGAGCGCAGAGTCTTCCTGCTCAATGACATGCTGGTCTGCGCCAACATCAACTTCAAGTAAGTGGCCGGGCCTGGGCCGGTTGGCTGGGACCCTTCATCCCCACGCTCAGCCTGGTCTGTGACCAGGTGCTAGAAAGTACCTGGAGAGGCCATCAGGACAGCTCCAGGAGGTCACTGTCGTGCGCACAGAGCTGTCCGTTCTGTAATGCCTGAAGCTTTCAGGGGTTTGACCATTTGGAAATGTGTGAGGTTCTTCTCTGTGTCCGGCCTGAATGCCTGCTGCTTTAATGCAAGGTGGACTTCCTCTGCTTAGCTTGCTGGACTTTTCAGTGTGGGGTGTTTCTTTTCTCCACAGTCCTGAGTATCTACAGCCCCCAGGAGCTTGGTTCCCCAGCTCTGGATCAGCGATTGTAGAAATGCCCAGAACCGGGCTGTCAGGCTGAGCTCAGCCTAAGATTCCTGAGTCCTGGACTGGGGCAAGGTGGTCCGGGTGTTGCAGTAGGCTTCTGCTTACCTAGGGAGTTCTCAGGAAGCATGAGACCCTTGGCTTCACCTGAAAGTGGGGAGACCCAGCATGCTGGCTCATACTGCCACTCTCAGTGGCCCCGCCTGGCCCACTTGTGTGTCCCCTGCTTGGCCCTGTTGATGTCAGGGGAATGGCCCCTGGAGAATTCCAGCTGTGCCCATTCTGGCAGGCTCCGGGGAGAAGGTAAACAGGTTAGAAACCCCCCCGGAAATAGACCTGTGGCGACAAGAATGACAATCAGCGTGAGGGAGGGAGCACTGTCCTCAGTGGAGGTTGAATGTTGGGCCCAGCCCAGCTCTTCCGCCTTTGTGCCAGTGGCCACAGCCTGCTGGGGAGGTGGTGAGGCACATGCTGAGCCGGCAGAGACGCTGCACCCAGAATCAGCTCATGCGCTCCTGTGCGTGGCCACCTAGTGGGGGGGGTCATCTGTGGTCAGGAGCCTCAGGTCCTGGCAGGGGAGCAGGCAGGGTGGTGTGGCCATATCCGCCACCATCCACCTGTCTGCTAATGCATTGAGTACACACGGAGCAGCAGCTCTGGACAGCACCCAGCCCCACAGGCCCTTGGGAGAGAAAGCCTCTGCTTCGGATGGGTGTAGACCCCACCCAGGGCGGGCTCTTTCCTTCACCCCTCCCAGATACCTAGGGACAGTGGGAACAATGATGCCCTCCCTACTGCGTGTGATTTGGGGTCTGGCACAGCGTGCAGAGTTGGGGCCAGTGGTTTAGTTTTGGGGAGTCCCCTAGATGAGTTGTCTGAGTCATGTGACCTGGCTGAGCCTCAGTTCCCTTGTTTGGGTCTTATAAGCTTTCCGGCCAGGCTCGTATGAGCGTCAGAGATGACAGAAGGCCCATTCCAGGGGCAAGGCCCTCTCTGTGGTCTGCTCTTTGCCCCGTGATCTCTGTTGTTGTGATTGCCCAAGACTGTCCCTCCTTCCACTCCTGATGTCCAGCCCTGTGGCCACCCCAGCTGGCCTCAGCCCCCACCGGAATTGTCTGAACACAGTAACAACCTTCCTTCCCTTTTGTCTTTTTCCTCAGGCCTGCCAACCACAGGTAGGAGGTTTGGGGGGCTCTGGGGGTGAGGGGGTGTGGTTCTGTTTCTGGGCTGGGCCTGGGTGCCCTGGTGCTGGTTCCCTGGCAAGGCTCCCCGCTCTGCCCCGCCGGGAAGTGGCCTGAGGGCCGGTGTGCTTGGGCTGCACGCCTGGCTGAGCTGGTGTGCTGAAGCGCTGGACTGGGGTGCACGGAAGTGGGCTCAGCTGTTTCTAGGCTGGCTGCGGCAGCTCTGCAGGGTTCATGCTTTCTGTCCCTCCAGGGGCCAGCTGGAGATCAGCAGCCTGGTGCCCCTGGGCCCCAAGTATGTGGTGAAGTGGAACACAGCGCTGCCCCAGGTGCAGGTGGTAGAAGTGGGCCAGGACGGTGGTGCCTACGACAAGGACAACGTGCTCATCCAGCATGCAGGCGCCAAGAAGGCCTCTACCTCGGGCCAGGCCCAGAGTGAGTGCCCCTGCCCCCCACTGCCCCTGTGCCACCTGTCCCAGCTCAGCCAGGGGCCTGCGCCCAAGGGCTCTTGCTGGCTCCCGGGCCTGCACATTGTCAGTCCCACCTGTGCCAACCTTGTACACGAATGCAGGTGCGTGCATAGGACTGAGTGGAAGGGTGACTGCCACTTCCCACCTGGCCTTTGCTGCTGTCCTGGTGGGTGTTGGCCCTTGGGTACCTCAGTGAGTCCCAGAGGGTGGTTGCTGGAGGGAGCAGAAGGCCTCACTCAAGGCTCCTGCCTGGCAGTGCCCCGTGTTGGTCTGATCCATGGTGCCCTGTGCCTCTAGGCCACCTCCTGGCTGCTTTCCCTCCCCCACCTTTGTCCCCTTCCTTTCCTCTGTTGTCCTCAGAGCTGGCTCTTGAAAATGCACCTCAGCTCTGTGTGTGCCCCTACTCCACTCCCTCTCATTGCTCTTGGGGGCTGTCCTGGAGCCCCCATCTGCATCCTGCTTTCCCCAGCTGCTGGGTCCCTGGGTGGGCGGTGGGCCCAGCTTGTGTCCTCCTGTCACCTCCTGTCGCTGTCCCTGTGCCTTTATGGTGCACCTTCTTCTGAGCCGCCTTGTACGACTTCAGGCTGGGCCAGGACCCGGCTCCGTGCTGAGGGCTG
>NDGN011549677.1:11868-34239 GCA_002564285.1 Tympanoctomys barrerae | reverse complement strand
AAGAAGAAGAAGAAGAAGAAGAAGAAGAAGAAGAAGAAGAAGAAGAAGAAGAAGATCATGATGATGATTTAAGAGGGATACAGAGATATGAAAAAAGAACTCGCTCTCCATAGGTGAGGGTTCTGAAGTACAAAACTTTGATAGGAAATTTGGTCACAAAGCCAAACAACCAAAAGATAGCTGGGATTGCCGTAATATTTTGTTCCAGTTCCCAGGAGGAAGGGGGATGCCTTGCTGGGAAGCACTGGGGCCACAGGAAGCTAGAGAGAGGCAGAGGGATCTGTGGGCATCAGTCTGTGTGGTTTCTGTGGGAAGGAAAGGGCAGGTGGAGGGGGGAGGCTTAGATCGGCGCAATTTCAGAAGGGACTGGGGCGTAGCTGACCCATACCTGGCCCTGAGCCCAGATCAGGTGAGGAAAGGCCTAGCATGGGCAAGACCAGTGAAGAGATGGCTGGGACGGGCTCTGTTTTGGTTATTCTATTTGAAAATGATATTCACAAGCAAGTCGTTCACTATCTCTAGGAACTAGTTCAAATGGATAAAAAAAGAGTCTCTCCAAAGCCAACATAATCCTGAGTGTGGATGTGTCAGAATGCAAGAAACAGGTCTGGTGAATGCAGGATGGTCAGTAAAGAAAATAAGGAGGAGGCTGCTGGGTAAGCACAAGAAGCAGGCCTGCAGCTGCTCTATCCCCAGGGAGGTAAGGTAGCTAACATGCCACCATTCTGGGATAGGAGACACACCTTGAGGGTAGGTCCAGGGGCTTTGGCAATCCTCACAGACTTATGAAATTAAAGAACAATGTCTCTAAAGAAGATGTGTACTGCTTAATACCCTTGATCCAAACAAAGAATTCTGTGAATGTTGAATATGTCAAGAGCCATCCTCTGTTACCCTATATTGGATGTAAAATCCAATGTTGAGAAAACTAGGCTCAAGTAGCTTATGAACAGGGTGATGATTTTGAAGTTCGTGTTACAAGTGTATCTTCCTCCCACTCATTAGCAGGCTGCTCACTGGCAAGAAAGAACTGAGAGGGCACCAGGTGACACTACTCGGTCCTCGTCTCCTGCTGTGGCCTGCACAAAGAGACACAAAAGGGAAACACAACTAGGCCTCACATGGAAAGACAGTACAAAAACCACAAGATGAATATGCCCAACTGTACATGTGCATCATATGTGGACACCAGGTAGAATTAATGTTGAATCAAGTGCCTTGGCGCGCACCATGCTGTTCACACAGGCAGAGGCGCACGAGGGCAATATCAGTCTGTTCTCTGAATGAGCTGAGACCAGCTAGCTTTTAGCAACGTGTCCCTTTGCCTTTCTTGAGCTTGTAGTTCTGGGTGGGAGAAGTAGCCTCTTCCTTCTTCTTGTTCCACGCCAGGTAGTTATAAGATAATCAAAGCAGTCGGTTAAAGTGGGAAATCAACAATGTGCAGCACACATGACAAATGTTACCTTTGAACTGAAAATATAAAACGTACAGATCTTAGGTATGCACCATCCAGATCAAATAAACAGCATCTCTCTCACTTCAGAAAGTTCCAGACAGTCCTGTCCTCAAAGGCAAAGTTTGTTCCAATTTTTGTCACTGTGGTTTGGAGTCTGTTCTCAAACTTCTTATAAAATAAATCATGTCATTTGTACTTTTGTGTCTGACTCTTTTTCTTAAATGCAATTTTTTGAGACAAAGAACTTCTGTTCTATGTATAGGTAGTTTTGTTGCTATTGCTTTTATTTGCAAGAGATATTTTATTCCTTTCCTCTTTACTGAGCTTACTGACGTTTGCTATAGTTCAGGAGGACAGAGTGAGTAGGAATAGACCTGGTTCCCTATAGTTCCCTTGCCCACGTGCAAGCTCTATAGCTCTTTACCTGCATCTGTCACCAGGAATGTGGCCACCTTCCTTCCTTTAACCCCCAGTGCATGGGTAAGTCAAAGCCTAAGACTAGACACATTATGCAAGTGAATAAGAATTTATAAAGTTACTCAGCTGTACTCCTCTTTCTGAATAGCCCACCTACACAGATATGAAAGACCAAGAGTTTTGAGAAATGGTGTTAGATTCAGCTGTCCCAACTCTAGTAATCCACGCAGGCTTGCTCAGAAGTCATCAGTGTGGTGGCACATGCATGTAATCCTAGCACGCTGGAAGGCTGAGCAGGAGGACCACAAGTTGGAGCCCAGCCTGGGCAACTTAATGACTTAGTAAGACCCTGACTCAAAGTAAAAAATAAAATGGTCAGGGGATGTTGTCAGTGCAAAGACTCTAGTTTCAGCCCCTATTATTACAGGAAAGATGTAAACAAAGAAGGAGGAAGAGAGGGGAGGGAAAAGGGGAAAAGGAGGAGGAGAGGAAGAAAGAGGAGGAGGCAAGAGGAGTTCATCAGCATCTCCAGTTTCTACTACAGATAATTCCAAGTCATTCGTCATCCACACAAATTCTAGCTGAGAAAACTTCCTGGTCGTATGTGCCTGCATTGCAAAAGGGTCTTTCACATGGAGAATGTCGGGAGTGACTTAAACAGAGATTCCATTTTGAAAATATCTGTGAGAATGATAAACTCGAAGCCTTTATGAAAACATCTGTGAGTTAGAAATCAGGGAACCCACTTCAGGAAGGGATCAGGCTGAAACTGCAAGGGAGAGCCGGCTTTCTTCCATGCGTGACTCCTGCACTTGGAGTATCTCATCTGCATCAGGAAGCATCAGTGGCCCAGAGCCAAGACCATTTGGCAGCTCTGAGTCCCTGCTCAGCATGCCTGACAGGGCCAGTGGTTGTCGAGGGGCACAGGGAGCAAGAGGAGGGTGGAGCTCAGATTGCTCAAGCTGGGCAGTTGGCAGAGACACCCTTAAGACTGGAACAGTGCTCCTTGATTGATCCAGACAGCAGCAAGATAGGAGCCGGCCTGCCTGCTGACGGTTCTGGCGCAACCCTCACTATTTCAGGTTGGTTGACACTGATTGTCCAAAAATCACAAGGCTAGTGTCTAGTAAAAGATCCTTAAAGCAAAGGTAAATTCGCCTTGAGGTCTGCATTATCTGCCTTGAGGAAATGAGCACACAAGCCTTAGAAAGGGGAATGAAAACATCACCAGGAAGGATGGTCTCTATCCCTTTAGTCTGGCTGTCGGACACTTATCTTCTCTCACTTGCATAAAGAAATCAAAGGTTTTTCTGCTCTGCTGAAAACAGGGAATCTGGATTTTGTGCTTAAGAATCTTCAGGCTGAGCTCACATACTGAGAGACTGATCCTTTGACTTGTAGCCCTGAGATCTCTCCAGGAGTTTTCAATCCTTCTCAGCATGGTTGTGCTTTCTCAGTGGAGATCCGAGTTCCAGTAGATAGAGTCCAGGACAGAGACACAAGCTTCTGTGTCTGAGAACCAGCAGGTTTGTCTTCACAAGGCAAGCAATATTCTCCAATGCCAGGTCCAACCTCGCACCAGAAAGAACTGTTCTCCCCATCACAGAAGTGCACTTTTCCAAGGTGCAAACTAGAAAAGTCATTTTACAGTGATTAGAGATCTGGGTTGAGTGGCTAAGGCATGCATGGAGTAGACCCCAGAGGCAGACCCTATTCTTGGTCACATTCTGAGAAGAAGACACAAGTATCTGAACAATGTCTGAGAGCCACCAGTATGCTGTAAGCAGACCAGAAAATCAGAGCACAAAGATGTGGTCCTTTCAGGAAGCCATATGTGGGAGGAGGACCAGTGTGGGATAGCCAGCAGGAATCTCTCTCTCTAGCCTAGTCAGTCATCATTCATTGTTTCTATGAAGCCAACTGGTCAACTCCACCCAGGTGGGAAAAATTGGGAGGTGGTGGAGAGTGTCCAGAGAACCTGACTCTGGGCAAAAATTCTGTTAGACTTCTGTTGTGATTCACCTGAAGAAGAGATCCTAGACTGAAATACCAGTGGCCTTCAGGCTAAGAGGAATTTTGAAGTATGAGATGGGAACGGAAGCATGTCAACTAGTTAAGCCAGGGCAGACCACAGGACTAGTCCTGGGAGCTCTATGGATATTGTGGTGGTGTGGTGAGCTCAGCTTCCACTCAGCCACACAGAGAAAGTCTTCTCCTTTCTAGGCCCCTACTTTTAAACAGGTCTTTCTGAGACACCTTCTCTTGTCACTGAAAGTGATCTGAACATCTCCACAAACAGAGCCCTTGTGCCAGCTTCCCTGTGCCTTCCTCTCTTGGATGTATTCTATCACTAAGAGTCTTGTTCACAACCTTCTTTGGCTGGAGCCAGCCACACCCTGCTCTGTTCATGGTATACGCGCAGTCCCATTCATGACTGAGTCAAGGTTGAAGAGCCACTCTCCTTAGAGCCTTCCTGAGTTGATGGTACCCTGGAGGGGTATGCAATACAGAAATCTCTCAGCCTTGTTCCAGAATCCTGGCATTCACACCTCTTCATGCTGAGTTCCTGTCTTCTGTGTTGATACCTGGTTTGGCATGTGTCCCAGACCCATGGCTCTGGAGACAGTATAATCAGAGTCTGCCTTCCACTGGGGCAGGATCACTGTCATGGTTGTGTCACCCCTTTGTGCTTCCTTGTCAGATAGGCAGCACTTGAAGATAGAGAAGGCTTATTATCCTTTAACTGAGAAGCAGTTGTTCTCTCAGACCTGGCCTCGACACCAGTGACTCAGAAGCTGTGTTCCAGGCTGTGATTTCCCTGGACTCAGCTAATTCCATCTCCCTCACTTGCTGTCCTTATCTTGTCCCACTAGAGGCCACCTGGACGAGGTGGGCCATGTCTCCACACCAGCCAATAGCTGACACTCTCCACACCATTATTGATTTTTCTATCCCCACTCAGAGGAGTGATAGTGTGCCAGGGGTGACAAAAAGAAGATCTTACTGTAGGTCTGCCCTTCTTCTACTACCCTAAGCTATCCTGTCTCAGCCACAAACTTTCTCCTCAGTCAGAAAAACTGGAGCTTTGAGTAGGTGAGGACAGAGTTGTAGGTAGATTTTGTTCAACTATCATCATTTTGCTGGTTGGTATTAATTACCCCAAAACCATTAGGGTTGGTTTTGACAGCCTAAGGGATACCACAATGAGGCTGGTGTCTAGCAGGAGACCACAGATGGGCAAAGGTATAGTTTTCCCTAAGACTTAGGTTGTTTTTCTTGGCTTCTTGTTGATAGTTTTAAGGAAGATGCACAAGGATAGGAAAAGTCAAACAAAGTTTGGAAACAGGATGAACCTGCCTTAGCAAGTGATTGTTGCTAAAATACATCTCCTTGGGGTCCTAACTCACACCCCAAAGACTTGAAGAAGTACTTGTGGCAAAATTTTGTACCTTCTCCAAAAGAGGATGCCATATATGTGATTTTCTTAATTTGATTCCAGGACTTACTACCTCTTACACATTGTCATCTAGGAACCTTCAGCTGCAAGCTCCCAAGTAATGATCTCTTCTCTCACTAGTCCTCTTTCAAAAGGGAATAGTGAACCCAGTGAGTGATCTTGGTCAGTTTCAATTTGGGGATGAGCACATTCTCCACGTAAGCTGTTTTTTTTTTCAAAGATGAGGCTGCCCAGAGAGGAAGAGGACCACTGTGAGAGCTGTGTTGGACACATAAGCTGGGGTGCTGCAGAAAGTGAATTGTGTAACATTTGGAGCGTGTGAGAGAAGGCCCCACTGGGGAGGAAAAATAAAGAAACAGGAGGAAGTCTTTCCCTCCATGGCCTTTTAGCAAATTCTTAAAGTCCTAAGCAGACTAAAACTACGTTTAGGTTTTCCCCTCCTATCCAGAGCTGGGCAAGCAGAAAGTCTGTCATTCTATTTGCAACTATTACTAAAGCTGCAGCTTTGTCTACCTTTCTCTTTCAGGTGTACTGTCAGAGGAGGGGGTGGATGGTAGTCTCTATGGCCACCTAGAGACCATCAGAGAAGTAGTTGAAGTCCAGGAGGGATGTGCTCTTCTCCTTGGTGTCTCTCAATGTGTGCATGGAGAGGAGGGAGGCACTCTGGACTGGTTTGGGCCATCCTCCCTTGCTCCTATCTATGCAATTTTCCCTGTAGCCACTCCCCAACAGCATGGTGGGAAGTCCCCAGCCTCCTGTCTTCTGGAGCTGGAGATGGGAAAATGACAAAAGACAAGGCGAGAAGAAGGCAACAGACAAATACAGAAGGTCATCCCCCCTCCCCCATCCATCAGTGCTGCGGGGCCTTTCCCAGACTGCACTCCTCATCCTGCCTGCAGGGGCCAAGTCTGACCCTCCCACAGTGACTCAATTTAGAGATCCTGCGGGGGTGTCCCCACTGATCCCTGAGACCCACGAGGCTATTTACAGCTCTCCGGTTGTCTATTCCAAGGCCAGGGCTTGGGCATCAAAGCAATTGGGGGACCCTGGTGCCTGCTTATTCTCTGTCCCCTTTGGAGGTTATGTGCCAGTTTTTGCTCTAAAAGCCTCTTCTCAAGACCAGTAACACAGACATGAAGGAAAGTGAGACCCCAAAGACCATTCTGCTCTGTTCTGAAAGAGCAGAAAGGTCTGAAAGACATTGGCCTCAGCAATGCCTTCCCTGGTGACACACTCCAAGTCCCAGGATGCACTGGTGGCAGATCCTACACCAGCACCCAGCCCTCATAACTCATGATCCTGGGATTTTTCACTGCAGCCTTCTATTTTATCTTTATTTATGACCAAACAAGCAGAAAAAACCCATACCCACTACTAATTTCTAGCTACCTAAACCAGCCTCAGGAAAAACCCACCTCTCCCAATGCATGCTAGGCAAGAACTGCCAGCTTTCCATGCTGCTCTCCAGACCTGGCTTTGGAGTCCTCTTCCTCGCTCAGGTGGATTTTCTCCTCTCCTTAGCTTATGCTATATTTGAAAGCACCTTGGTCGCTGACCCTGTAGCACTTAGGGAGGCAGCTTGGGAGGAATTCTTGGGAAATGAATAGGTCTTGGGATTTGGTATCAGAAAGAGCAAGGCCGGTCTCCTGCTATCTTTATGAGTATGGACAATGCAGACTTTCTGAGCTTTCCTTTCCTTACCTATAAATTGAAATGGTGAACACCTTGCCCAGAAGGTGCTTCTGAAAAACTACAGAACAAAGCCCTGTAGGAAAGAAAAGAGTCATGGTTGCAGGTTACATCTGCCAATATATCTTTTTCTTAAAAGGCTGGTTTTACCCTGATGGTGGGCTTCCAGGCAGGACCCAGGAAAGGCTGCCGTGAGCATTTCTAAGCCAGGACAAGGTCGGTTCATCTACAGGTACTGCTACTCCATTCATATTAGTGTGACCTTGACACTGAGATAGTCAAAGAGAACCTTCTGTTGTTGTCAGAAGAATGAAAACTGGAGAGTTGAAGAGGCTTTAGAGGACCCTGGAATATCTTTTGTAAGCCCTCTGCTGACTGCCCTGCCCAAGGCTTGTTTACTCATTTTCTGGCTTCAGTTCTAGATGCCTGGGTCAAACCCACTCTGTTATTTTGGACCAGGAAATTATTGACCTGTAACACAAGTGCATAATAAATAGTTTTGTGTCTGAAAAGGCAAGCCCCCCTCAGAGGAGCCCTGTACTTGGAAAAGACTAAAGTATTTGCAAGTTGCTACCCAGAATATATTTGGTATTTTGCTGCTCCCTCTGCCTCTGCAGCCCTAGGCACAGTTCAGAGAGCACAGCCTATAACAGCAGGAAGCAGTGCAAGCCCCTCACTCACAGACAGCCTTCTCAGAGAGGCCCAGGGTGGTTATTATTCTATCGCTCATTCAGTGCCACTGCATGAAGTGCTGCAGTTAACTCAGGAACACAAATGGAAGGGGAAGCTTTCAAAAAACAAAGAGGCAGTGGTTGTACAACTACCCCAACCCAGCCAGGAGAGCCCCCACCATCCCTGCCCAGAGTAGGCAAGAACTCCCAAGTCTTTTGCAAGCCCCTGGTTCAGCTCCCCAGTCTCTGAGTTTGGATAGCTATGACCAGGATGGAGGGGAGACTGGTGCATGATGGGACTGAGTTAGAGCAGAAGATGGGCCTTGCTGCAGAGCTGAACTCAACTCTAGTGATGAGCCACTCCTGCTAGCCCCACTCAAGTTTTGGAGAGGCTTTCTCTGAAATCTGGCCTTTGAGCGAAGGTGCCAGGTCTGCTTCTCTGCTGGACTCCTGCATTCAGGCTCCTTCTGAAGGCTCTGGAAACAGGAGTCATGGTGGAGACCACAGTCTCACCTAAGAAGTCAGCAAACAGGATTTGCAGCTCTTTCTAGCCAAACTTCTGGCTCTGTTCCTTGTTTGGCCCCAGAAAAGATGGAGAGTAGCTGCTCCCTGCTTGCTATCATTGTGCCTTTGCTCTGGGCCAGCCTTAGGACTGGTAGCAAACCATTCACTGAGGTGTGTGTGGGAGAAAGCTGAGGACTCAAGTCCCTCCAAAGCAGACTTTCTAATAATTGAAGCTCTTTCCTGAGGGCTGCATCCTTTTCAGGGAGGCTTTCTCCCTTCTAGTTACACTGGAAAGTTTTCTGAGAGTTTCTGGTAGGTCCTGGGAGCAGTCTTCTTATAGGGGAAGGAGGGATAAAGAAATGGTAAGAGCCCTGGGCCCTCTCATGTGGGGGAATGGACTTTAAAGAAAAAGGTTCTTTGGGGCAAAACTTGAAAGAATAGGGCCAGAGATTTGCAAAATAAAGCAAGAGAACTAGACGCAGGGAACAGGATTCCAGCCAGGGTTCCATTTCATCATCTATAAGCTGAGGCTAAGTCTGCCCATCTCACTTGGCACGCCTCCCCAGAATGCCAAGGAGCTGTGACTTGATGGCAAGGTGCAAAGGTCCACTCTTACTGTAGGTCCACTCTTACTGTAGGTCCCCTGGGGCTCTACCAGCCCACCTTCTGCCTTTCTAATGTCTTTTCACAGGGCTGCTGCTGCCTGAGCACCACGCCTATGGAGAGGCAGCAAGTAGTGCTCCACCTCCTACCTGCCTCTAACCTTCCAGTGCCACTATCCCCTAGATGTGACCTGATTCCACCCCTGGCCCCCAAAAAACCAATGAGTGGAGCACCCAGTGTTAAATTGGGGGCAGCAGGCACAGAGCGTGCTGTTGCTGTGCTGAACAGGAGGGATGGCAGAAGGGAGCCCTGGGGGGCGTAAATACCTTGGCCCGGAGCCCTGCCTCTCCAAAGGGCCTGATCTGTGTCTCTCCATGGCGATGGCTAGAGAACAGAGCCAGCCTGCCAGGGCATGATGCTGGGACAGGGAGACTTTGCCAAACTCAACTCAGAGACCATTCCCTTTGCCATCTTTGGGAAAGAAGGGAAGGATTCTCGGCCCACCCTGAGCCTAGCCGAGCAGCAAGATATTGGGGCCAGGGCCTCTTCCCCGAGGTTTCTCTCCTAGGCTAAATTTGTGAAGCAGGCAGAATTATACTGAGCCTCCCTGGACAGGCCTGTGTAACCCCCCCCCCACGCACACACCCAGGGTTTTGTTTTGTTCTATCAACTCTAATGTTATTTCTTTCCCCAAAGCAAATACTCATTGAGCTCTGAACAAGTCCAAGGGATTATCTTCTATCTTTTATACCTTTTCTCTACCCCCTCCTAACCACACACACACACACACACACACACACACACACACACACACCAGGAGAATGGCCTGGACATAAAGTAGATCAAAAGAAGAATCCAGTCTGATGAGTTTATCTTAGGAATATAATATTTTAATAATTCAACTCATTTGAAATTTATTATTTTATTCATCATGCAGTAAAAATAAATTTTTGAAAAGGAAAACTAACCAATTTGCCACAGAATGCCACTTTTACTGTGGTTTAAAACAAAAAGAAAACACTACTTTAATAGACGTGGAGCCAGTTTTCTTATGGGC
The DNA here is from genome assembly GCA_002564285.1 of Tympanoctomys barrerae. Taxonomy (NCBI): domain Eukaryota; kingdom Metazoa; phylum Chordata; class Mammalia; order Rodentia; family Octodontidae; genus Tympanoctomys; species Tympanoctomys barrerae. The sequence continues at coordinate 24,385 of NDGN011549677.1, read as the reverse complement.
TTAACAGCCCTCATGGAGAAAGCTCAATACTGCACCATGAGCAGGAGCTTGCTGTCTTTTAAGACGACTGTGTGTACATACAGGGTAGAATCAAGGAAAGAAGAAATTTGGAAAATATCTGAGCATATTAAGAGTTTGTTTAGGCATCTGTGGAAAGCAGGAGGCCTGGAGGCCTTGGGGCCCTCTGAGGTCCCCCTGCAGACCTCGGTCAACCTCCAAGAAAGGTGCTACAGTGTCCCTCCAAGCTTGAAAACTGGGGAACCAGAAGCAGCTGTAGTGCAGAGACTCCTCGTACTCAGCCTGACGTCCTGGAAGCTGAGCTCCAAAAGACCGCAGTGATGGGATTAGCAGAGCCCCAAGCCCAGCGGCCGAGCCAAGCCAGCAGCCCTCCATCACCTGCCTGGGCCACATGGCAGCGTGCTGATGAGCGTGGGTCACTGCCAGTGCGTGGTGTCGGAGGTGGCAGTACTGCCATGCTGCTGCCATTATTCAAATGTTTCAGTAGCCCTCTATCACCTACACATGGATGTCAGAGTGTTGGAAAGCACACATTTCCAGCCAGGGTGGTACCAGCTCTTAGAAGTGCTTTCCAGTAAACTCAAATTTGCCTGCTTTGAGTCAAACTCCTTAGAGAGGCTCCCTGGCATCCATGATCTGACCTCTGCTCTCTTCCTCCTTTTTGAATCTCCTCTTCCTCCCCTTCTCCTGCAGGCTGCTCTGTACCTGTAGAAGCCGTTTGTAGTTTCTTTAATACCAGTTCTGCTTTCCCTCCCCTTGTTGGCTTGTCATATGCAAGTTGTTTTGCCTGGAGTACACAGCTTGAGTTAGCTGTTCTTGTTCTCCACCTTCAATAGTGTCAGCTGTCAGGGCTTGAGGGTTGTCACATTATCGGGCCACCTCCCTTACTAGAATGGTACTCCTCCAAGGGCAGGGAACACATCTATTTAGCTGTGCAGTTCTAGTTCTACAGAATGCCTAATGCATGACAGATACTCAGAACAGTTTGTTGTACTTTATTGTGTCCACCTTCTACCTCTGTCTTTCAAAACCCCACACACAGTAGAGTAGGGTGTTAAGTGCCAAAAGGCACAACTTAAATAGCTAAGACCTTGTCAGGAAAAAAAAATTCATGCAGATAGCTAGAGATAGAGATAGAGATAGAGATAGTGATAGAGATAGAGATAGAGATAGAGTTGAGCAGCTAAGATAGTCAGGCAATGCTGCAACAACAAATAGCTCCAGCACTCTCCAAAATTGAAAGTAACCCAGGCTTATTTTCCCAGGTTACATACTGAGTACAGTTCAGGGGGTAGGTGCCCAGAGTCTGCACTGTCTAGGAAACAGCTCACCATCTTCTAGCTTTGTCATCGGGAAAACACAACTTTGCTGCATGCAAGGAAAAAGCTAGCTGAACACTTTCACACCACCTCTTCTGGGTTTCAATATAGATGTGACACACCTTATGTCTCTTCTCTGGATCATTGATCAGTCTATTCCTATGGCATCATCTCATGACAGGAAATACGGGAGCCAAAATAAAATGTTTGGTATTATTCACATCTATGAATGAACACATCTTCCTCAAGGGTGTCACATCCACAGCCAATTGGGCAAGAAGTTTAATCACATATATAAAATATCTTACAAAGCAGAATGTTCCGCTGGGCTTCTGACGCAGAATGATTTCCCCAGAGATCTTGGGTTGCTTTCGATTTTGGAATGATCCTTCCTCACTGAGCCAAGTTTCAGAACCAAACCCATGAAAGCTCATGCCACTAGTTCAGCTTCTTCAGTACAATAACCTGATCTGTGTGCGGATCCTTACACTCCATTATTGTTTACTGTATTTTAAATTTTGTTTTATTAGTACACATATGCATTACATGACGGTTACATTTATCATGGTAAATTTGCACATGCACATAAACATCTGAATTCAGTCCCTTCCCCACCTATCCTCCCTCCTCCCTCCCACTCGCTCCACGACTGAAGTGACAGTGCATCATGCAGGGCCGACTGTCAGTCTTTGGATTCAGGACCCCAAAATGGTTTCTCAGCTTCTCCCCTTTCCTTTCTCGAGGAAGCCACAGCCTTTTTCCTCAGCAGTGTGTATTTCTCTGCTCTAGGCAGCTGGCAGTCTAATAGGAAACCACAAAGTCCTCTTATCTAGAAAGACTGAGGATTAAACCAAAAGTCTGCATAATATCTCAGAATGAGACTCTGGAATATCATGACAGAAAGTCAAAAGTGCCATAAAACAAACAAAACTTTTTTCTGAGTTAATCGTCTTATCTGCGTCGAAGCCTATGGCGCAATGGTAAGGCGCCAGAGCTCGGTTATTCTCTCTGCCTTCATCCTGCATTCAGCCTTCTGTGCTCAGCCTCTGCCAATTGCACGGTGCCCTTTGGTTACTGCACAGCATTCAGGGCCTCCATCGGTGTCTGGCCTTCAGACAGTCTCTGATTTTACACCCTGTCTGATCTTCCTTTGCTCTGATAAACGCTACCTGTGCTGAGTGCTCTTTCTCCTCAGATGACCTGTGTGCAGAGGAATGAGTAGAGCCGGCCTGGCCAACTGGATGGGCACTGTGAGGTGAAAGATTATTTGCGGGGTTCTGGGGCCCAGAGCTGCTCCAGGTGAGGAGAGGACTATCTGGCCAAGAGAAACAGCCAGCTGGCTCTCTCTGCTGTGTCTTGCCGTCAAGCCGTGGTCTGTGGATGAATGTACTCAGAAGTCATGGGGTGAGGAGAATAAAATCCACCAGGGGCCCACCTTGTGTTCCTCTCATAGATTACCATAGACACAAAGAAGGCGATGTGATCAAGAACCGTAATTTTTTTTTCCATTGTCACCTTCCTCTTTAAACCTTCCTCTGTTTCTTTTATACACAGTTTGTTGCCTGCCATGGGTGATGACAGCTTTAGAAATAGCGCCTTACAAAGCACCGGGATGATACAAAGGAGTAACAGCTAGTGGCTGAACCTCAGGCATCTCAGGCATCTGAGATTATGTCAGCAAGAAATATATTTTTGTGAATGGAGACCTCCCAGCAAGTCTGGAAGCATATAGCACACAGCTAGCCTTAACCTGTCAGGTAGCACACCTGAGGTCTCCACTGAATCCAAAGCCACGAAACTAGAGTGGAGCCACAGTTTACAGGGATCAAGCATCCCCTGATGAGCTTGTGATTTACACAGGCAAACATGTTGAAGCCAGCTACTGGAGATTGCCAAAGAGTATGTATAGGACTAAGGGTTTAAAGTCCGCTCCCAAAAAGAATAGTTAGGTGAAATGAAATGATACAAAGACCAGTGAGAGACCTGCCCAGGCTTCCTGACCCAAACATTTCCTGGAAAATACTTAATTTGCATGAGGACTTAGAAGTTACTTGAAGTCAAATGTCTGATCAGTGCAGGAATCCAGTAAGAATCCTTTTCCTAATACCCCTGAGAGGTGAGCATTCAGCCTCTCCTGATCACAGTCAGAAAGGGGCTCTTGTTGCTTTGTTAATCCACCTCTTTCACTGCGGCACCCTTCCACTTGATGAACGGAGCCATTCCTGGTGGACACATCTATTCCTTTGCTTTGATTCTTACATATTTGCAGTCCCTAGGCAAACACTGAGGTCCTCATAACAATTTTGCTGAAAGATACTATAGTAGATGGCAGGTTGTCCAGGGAAGGCACGGTGGGATAGCCCTCTGGTCAATTTTTCCTCCTTGTCACCATCCCACTCTCTGTCTCTCTGGCTATATTTCTAGCATCATCCATAGACATCACTCTCTCTCCACCGTTGTTCACGTTTCTCTCACCCATCCTGTCCTTAAAGAATACGTAGCTCTGAGTGCTACAACAGTGCCAACTCTGCTCACAGTGAGCTTGCAAATTGGATTGTTCCTTCTCCTGTGACAGTGTAGCACCTGTCATGTGGGTGGGCAGCAGCTCTTTTGCTCCACAAGCTCTCTTGGGGACCTGAGCTCCTCCCTCTTTGCAGCTTTTCATACAGAAGGTGAGTCGGCATCCATTTAGCATTTCAGATTGCAGGGAGAGAGAGGACAGTGGTTTGGTTCCAACTGAGTGGATACAGGAGGAATCACACACATGGCCCCACATGCATTCAGTGGGTGAGAAGCTAGTGGCAAGGCCTTGCCTCACGGCCAGGAAAGCTGGTAAGTGTAGCTCTCAGTGGAGTGGCTGTTTCCCAAGAAGCAAGAGTGAGGAGGCTTTGGAGCTGCAGGAAGACAATGATTAGCCTGCTACCACACATTATAGACCCCTTTTCCTTCTCTTTCTCTTCTCCCCTAGATAGAGGATAGGTAGAGTGTGTACAGACAGATAATGTACACAGAAAGAAGGTGTCCAGTAGTGTCTTGGTTTGAAAGGGAAAAACTGTTCAAGAGGAATTGTCCTTTTAAAAACTCTGCTCTTTTGAAGCTGCCAAGCTCTGTAACTGCTTAGTAACTGCTTTCTTCCTCCTGTGAGTGTAACCAAACATTCAGGGTGCTTGAATGTGCCACTGAACCAAGCTTCATAAATGGATGATCATCAATCTACCCTTGTAACTGATATTCTCGCCCAGCCAGATGACCAAGACTGTCTTTGGCTTGCGCATCATATAGAAGCCCTAGAGCACCAAGATCAGGGCCTGACATCCTGGCAATGATCCTGATCCATGCCTGTCCATGTAAAGAAATCTGCCTCCAAATCCCATGGCATTGTTTTGGTCTTTCTGCTTGCCACTGCAGGCTCACAAACTTAATTCTTTTCACAATTCTGATCACAAACTGAATTGGTCAAAAACTGAATCAAAGTCAATGGTCAGGCTCGGTGTTGAGCTTATGGGGAAATATGATTCAGTTTAACACAAATTTGGTTTGCAACCAGTTGTTGAAAGGATTAAGTTCATGAACCGAGGCATTACTGCATATATAGAGTACATGTTAGAGCATATGCAAGTATATTTATACATATATGTACATCTATGTTAGTGACATCATGTAAAGTTTTTAATATACATATACATACACATGTATACATACATGCAAGGTGTGATCAAAACATACAGCTAATATTTAAATTTTAAAAATCTATTACACCCACTAATCCCCATTAGTCCTGCTCACAGAGCTTAACTATCTTCAAACACACCTGTCCCATCATTCTTGCCTCTCTATGAAGCAGTGGTGTGAGGCCTCTTTTGCGAGTGTCTTCGTGAGGTGTGACCAGAGCTTTGGCCAGGGCTGCAGCCAAGCACCGCCTACCAGGAGGCAAGTGTCCTCCTTGCCCTCATTCATGGGCTCTGCCACCACATGCTCAGGCATGTCCTCAAAGTCAAAACAACCATGAAAGGTAAACATTTGGAATCAGCACAGGATACTAAGGCAGCCACAACAGAGCAACTGAAGATGTTCACAAAAAGAGGACTTCCAGAACTGCTTCAGAGACAAGCAAGAATGATGGCATGAGTGTGCTTGGAGCACAGACCAATGTTTTGGGGGGATTAATGGCAATATGTCTTTTACTATAATTAAGATTTAAACTGTGTCCGTGCCCCATGCTGTTCATTCATACCTAGTGTGTAAATGATACCTGGTGTCACGTATATGCTCTTTCCATACACCACAGGCTGAGCCACATGGCTGGGGTATCTTCAACCTGTGCGGAGAGCATCCACCCACACAGAGCCTCCCTGGATACACCCTCGTGCTGCATCTGGCCCTGTAGTTGGTGGTTTCCCTTCCCCGAGATCCCAGGTGCAAAGAAGGAGGGCTCGTTTCAACCTGAAGTCATGTGCTGCACTCTTTGATAAATGGGGAAGAAGAGGACTGGGGGAGGAACCCCAGCAATCTATCGACACCACCCTCTCCTTCTTCACCAAGGGGCCTCACTCCCTGAGGTTCATCTCAGCGGTCACCAGGTACAACTATCTGACAGTCTACCTGTGATCTGCTGAGCCTGATCCCCCAGGTCAAATAAGCAGCTCCTAACTGAAGTATCATTTAAAAATATAGACAAGGGGTTGCCAAAAACAAGGATTACAGAATCCAACTTGGAAATTCAGGCAGTAGGAAATAAGTTAGTCATGTTCCAGCTATTATGCATGCAACAAATGTCTGAAATATCTTTTAAAATTGTTTTGGAGGGTGGTAGAGAAGGGAGTACAGAGATGACTTCTTTTTAAATTCTCCAAAATGTTACCTGCATAAAGAATGAACAAATGTCAGGGCCAGGCACATCTTGGATTGAACTTCAAGTGAACTGATGGCAGGCCTTACTGTTCTGAAAATATAAAAATTGAAAGCTGCCAGGGCTCAGAGCAGACCATGCATTTGCATCCTATTTAAATAATGTGCAAGAATCTTTGGTTGAAAGAAGAGTTTTTAGCCTTGTCAGGGAACTTTGGAAATGCTTAGAGTGGAACTGCCAAGGATGCCCATGGGCCATGGCACTCGACAGCTTGGCACCAGCCCAGACACCCCCGGGAACGCTCTCCCAGCTCCTGGAGAGAACTTCTTGTATTCCTTCAGCAAGGCAGCTACACCTGCAGGCTTCTTCTCTTGCATCTGGCCTAGAGACTGGTGTTTTGTGGTACTTGCATTATGAGGCAGCCTCTCCTCCTGCCATCTGCCCAGGTTCTGTGAGCCATGCTCTGCCACAGAATGTGCCCGACCTGCACTCATGTTCTGAGGCCCTGCCCTGGCCTAGAGGCTGAAGCCCTGAGAGAAACTAGCACAGTCTCTGCTGGGAGAACCAGGCACCATGACCTTTGTGTCCCATGAGCTCACCCACCTTCTGGTGAGAAGCCACTCCCACAGAGGCCTGAGAGACAAGATGCTCCTCAGAAGGCAATTCTGTATATTAGGAACAGAAGGCAAATAACATTAATCTTTTCCAGCTCCCAAAAATGACCTGGTGGGGAAAAGTGTCATTTGGATACCTGGGCAGGGGAAAAGACAGGTGTCATTACTATCATTTCTGATGTCTATTAGAAATAACCACAGGCAGGGATGTTTCCTTTTTATGCTTATTAGTTTTCTCTTTTCTGGGGTACTAAGGATTGGATCCAAAGCCTTTGCATGGAGTTCCATCTCCAGTCCTTTCTGTCTTGTGGCAAGGTCTTGCTAAATCACCAAGGTGCCCAGGCTGGGCTTTAGTTTGTGATCATCCTACATCAGTCCCCCAGAGTGTTGGGATTACAGGCATGGGCCACCATACTTGATTTGATATTTTTCTTTGTTTATGTCTTCATCTCTGTATAAGAGCTACCTTCTCAAATTGTTATAAATACTTTGCATGCATTGCATCCCACACCTCAGCACTGAATAAAGGAGGTTCCTGTTAGGTGTTAGATGTGTCCCCAAAATAAGACCAACGTCTCTCATTCTTAGTGATAGATCATTCATCAATAAACAGACCCATGTCCAAGATTAAAGATGGCTGCAAATTGTGTGATAGTCTTGCTGTTGTGGATTAGTGCTATTTCCCTTCCTCTTCAGATGGCCCATGACCATCTTTGGCCCATAGCATATGGTAGAAGTTGGGGCTGAGCTACTTTAGGGTCCAGCAACCTCTGCCTTAGTCACTGGGACCTGAGCAACCTGCTGCCATGTCCAACGGCAGCATAGCATGACCATGAGGAGGTGCCTTAAGAATGACGGGGAAGGAGGGGCAGGGACCTCCGCATCCAGCAGCTCCTACCGAGGATCTGGTACACAATGGAGTTACTGGACACTCCAGGCCATCCCAGGTGCCAGCTGGGTACGGCCAAGTGACGCCAGCTGGGACAGAGCAAATATTCCACAAATCCTGTTCAAATTATTGGCCTACAAAAATAGTTATAAATACTACTGTCTCAAATCCATTCAGTTTTAGGGCAACTTTTAGGACAAAAGATAAACAACACGAAAAAATAGATATGATTATAACATCAAGTGGGCAAAAAAGTGATTAGCTATGAGTCTCCTACTACCAAAGCCACCAAGATTTTCTCTTCTCAAGGCATGAGATATCTAACATGTTTCAAAAGTCAGAGAAAATTGGTCAAGAAAATCAGAGAAACTGGATACTGAAAGTTAAAATGACCAGCAGTTAGTTCAGATGTCCAAGCAGGGAGCATAGGCACTCTCGAAGCCAAGTGCCTCCTGTCCCACTGTGAAGGTGGGTGGCATCCACTCCTTCCACAATCCTGTGATGCCAGAGTATGGGCACCTTTTCTGTTGTTAAGACACAGCCAGCCAGGAGCTGCGGAGATAACTCAGCAGTCTAAGCACCTATCCAACAAGTGCAAAGACTGGGTTCGATCCCCAGTGCCACATGCTGAGCCGGCCTCTCCTCTGAGCTGCAGTGTGAGATCCTGTACCAAATTCATAAAGGGGCTGAGGGGATAGCTCATAGCTCAGCAGCATAAGCACCTGCCTGCCAAGTGCAAGGTTCTGAGTTTGATCTCCAGTACCAAACAAAACAAAACAAAACATACAGCTAGCTAAGACACCCTCCCTTGCTGTTGGGGTGGAGCCATAGAGGTGCCTCTCACTGCCTTCCATAGTAGAATAAAGTGGCCCAGGCTGGGGAAGACTAAGCAGTGTGCAATTATAGCAGTTCATTTGCTAAAGTGCTGGGAGACCTGGGGATGAACCTTGGATAGTAGGGAAAGCCACGCTGCGGTCCTCCCTCACCACAATTCATCACAGGCATGGGGCTGTCAGCAAGAAGGGCTCTCTTCCTGCCACACACAAAAGCAATCCCATCACTCTGGCCTGCACTGGGGGGACCACTGAGTTCCTTTAGATGTTTTCCCTGTGTACAGAGAGCCCCAGGACACAACCAGTCCCTTCCCCACAGAGAGAGCTGGCAGGAGCATGGAGGGCAGAGGGCAGCCTCAACGCGACACCAGAGACTCCTCCAGCCAGAATTCCCCTTCTCTAGTCAAGAACAGGAACAAGTTGAGGTGGAAGGGAGATCCCATTTGCTTTTTTTCTCTTGCTATTTTCTAAGGCAGAGATACCTTAGAAGGAGCCCCACGAATTAGAGAATATTGTCGCTTCCTGACTAACAGGCCAGTAAGCTGTTTAGAGCCTGGCCAAGATCCTGGCTGCTGTCTCAGAGGCCATGGTACCAGCTAGTCACCTCCCGCCCAGCTGGAGGAGAGCCCCGGAACCCCCAGAAAAGTGTGGAGGTGAGCTTCATGCTGCCCGCCCGCTCCTCATACACAGCCCCTTGCCCACTCTCCAAGCGTGTCCTGCTCCTTCTGAGACCCAGACTACGCAGAGTGGGGGCAGTGGAATCTCTCACCCTTCTTCTCAGCTCCTGGGCTCTTACCTGGTGAGTAAGGGAAGCAGAAAGCAGCGCCCCCTGTTGGGACGTGGGAGCTGTCCTGCAAACCTGGCGCTGGTTTGGCCCAGTCTCATATAATCCAGAAAGACCTATTCAAAGAACAACTACGTGTGGTTTACAGGAACTCCTAGCTAGAAGGCACCCAGGTCCTGGGGAATTTCTGAGGAGCACACTGCCCTCACTTGTAGTATTTCCAGAGGATTTAAAGTTGGCAGGTTGTGTCATTTTCTTAAATCCCTGCCTTCTCTACCCATAAACTGAGTGTTTGAGGTTTGTGTTCAGGAAGCTTCTGATAGATCAATCTTTTCAGTGCTATGTGTTTCCTGTCTGGTAGCGTGTACACACACACACACACACACACACACACACACACACACACACACCCCTGGGGTGGAGGCAGAGCGCCCCCTAGTGGTCAGTGCCTTCAGGCTCTTACTTTGCAGCATGGCCCTGGATAGACAACCCTTTAAGGTTTAAATTTGACCCTAGAATCTGAACAGAAAAAAAAATTTTGTTTTGTTTTTCAAAACAGGAATTCTTTTTCTACCCATAAAGGATGGCTTGGGGTTAGCCAGACCAATGTGCCCATCTCTCAACTCCTCTAGGGTGAGGTCAGCACAAATGGTAGAGTGTTGGATCATCCCTGCCTTCTCTGTGACTCCGTTTCTCCATTTTTCACCCAGAAAGAATAACTTTTCTGCCATCGCCTTCTCTTATAATTCCTTACTCAAATAGTTCAGTGGGTCCTTTTGCCTCCTCCTTTCTGCACTGATGGCAGGATGCTCCACAGAACGCGTATCTCCTTTTTTCTCTTCTCAAAATTCTCCTGTGGTATGGACCAGGTCAGGGCGCTGCAGCTGTTCCTTCTTCACAGAACGTGGGCTTTGGGGAAGGACACTCCAGGAGGATTTTAAGGAAGTTTTCTGGGTACTTCTTGGCAAAATTACCTCTTCCTCCATCCTGCCCTGCCTCTAGGTTCTAGCGAGCTGGCTAAAGAGTAACCAGAATTCCCATGGATTTGTCAGCAAGCCCAGGTTTGCTTGCCCTTTGGGCATTTCCCACTGCCTCCAGGATGAAGGTCTGTGCTCCCGCCTTCAGCCCTGCAGCAAGGGGGCCAGCCCAGGCCCAGCCTCCTCCTTCTCCCCTGCCTGCTCTTTCCCAGGCCCTGCCACATGGAGTCACAAGATGGCCCCAGAGGCAGCCAAGTACTTCTCTCATCCTGCCAGTTTCTCATCTTTGGTTCTCCAGCTCATCCCTGGCTCTCCCTGGGTTCCTCTGAGGATGCCCACAAAGCCCCTAGATCCCAGATCTGCCCTGCGTGCTGAGGCTGGCCCAGGGGCACCAGGAAGCATGGGCTCCCTGGGCGCTCATGCCCCGCTGTGAGCACCTGTCTGCTTGCTCACTGAGGCACACCTGGGACATACCACAGAGTCTGCAGGCAGATAGAAGCCCCACCAACTCATTGCATTCAAACAAGTCCTTCCTGAGCAACAGTGCCCTCATTTGCTTCAAGCAACTATGTAAAGTGAGATCTACAAGTTCCTACACACTGTCTCATAAGCCTCTAGCTCCCATGCCACCTTACAGCACAAGATCATCATTTTGTTGTCTTAAAGAACACAATGCAGTTCATAATTCAGGCTCTCCCAGACCTTCTGTTATTCATATGAAATTATCTTAATCCCTTGAAATACTGTTTTTGAAAACATACAAATTGGAGTTATCGCTGTGATTTTTTTTTTCAGAACTGGGGATTGAACTCAGGCCCTTGTGCTTGCCAGGGAAGCACTTACTCTACTGAGCCATTTCCCTGGCCCCAATCTCTGCGGATTTTAAGTGGAGATTTTTGCCTAAGAATATCCCACCTCTCTGATTTTACTTCTCCAGTTGTTTTCCATCAGAAGCACTGAAGAACATAATTGTTTAGTGAATAGAACAAAAAAAGATAATCTGATCTTGCTCTCTGGGATGGATATAACAGTGGGTAGGGACAACAAGATGCTTCCTTTTGGGGAGTACAAACAGGAAAAGTCAGCGAAACAAAGGAATTCAGTTGACACACTCCTGGAAGCAATCTATTCCATGCTGTGCTTACTTTTGGGGTCTCATTTACTCTAATCTTCAATTATTGAGACAAAAGATAAGCTTTGTGTTGGACTGTGACAAGCAGAGAACACATTCAGCCTGGCAGGTGTATATCCCAAGCATGAAGTCCCAATATTTCAGATTTCTAGGTATCTCTTGACTCTCCTGAAGTACCAAATCATAGTCTCCCTGAGTCGATCACACTGAGAAGCCCGGAGCTCTGCTTGGACACTGTCATATGTCTGACTAGCCAGGGCTCTACTGAGTGCGGATGTGTGAAGTTGCCCTCTAGATTCATCAAATCGCTGCTTCATGGTGTGAAAGCCACATGCCTGAGTTGTGTTCCTCAACGCGCTCCTCCCACAATAGGCCATCTAGGGAGGACTTTCTGGGCAATGCATCCTATAACACACCTCTCCTGAACAGCTTCAAGGTGCTCCACAGAAGGATTAAAAATGGATGGTAGCAACTGGACCTCCATCCTTGGAAAGAAACATCCTTGAGTGTTTTGCAGGACAAAGTCTAGTAAATTCTTCCAAACTTAAGATTTGCAGTTTTCAAAGTTAAGAAGCCTAGATTCCCTGTTCTGGCCCATCAAGGAGTAAGTAATAAACAAAACAGGTGAATGACCTTATCAAATGCACTTTCTGTAAGAGAGGTTTGAGAGTTGAAAGCTAGAGGCAGCACTACTTGGTGACACGATAAAAATTACCCATGTAACTACCTTTCTTTAATTCATATACGCACATGCATGCAGAGACATGCACAGGCTGGGAAGAGTCAAAGACTCTTTTGTCGAAACTAAGGGAAATGTGGTTCAGGAAGCCACGCAACACCCAAGTCAGAGCAGACACCACGCTGAGGGAACTGTGGAAGCTGAGGAAAGAGGAGTTGGTTCTGGGGTAGAGAAGTATGGGCCTCAGAAGCAGAAGACAAGCTCCAGAGCCTGCTCTTTGGCTTTCCCTAGCTCTTTGCCTGGAGGGAGACTCACATTCTTGTGGCATGCACTTTCTTGCAGCTTGCCTGGCTCAGTCTCCTCTCTCTCTCTCTCTCTCTCCCTCTCTCTCTCTCTCTCTCTCTCTCTCTCTCTCTCCCTCTC